>JAULKJ010302143.1:0-11494 GCA_032355405.1 Rubia balearica | reverse complement strand
TCCCGTAAACACCTTAAACTAGAGACTTAGGATATAACTCCTAAGTCATCATCCTAACTTTCTTACCAATGAAACATCTATTATTCTTACACAAAATCTTAGTCTATTACAAATATGAATTTTAAATGTGCTAAAAAGAGATGAACACATAAGGATACAAAAAACCATTAGACTCAACTAGGTTACAAAATGAAGGATTAGATACGAAAATCGAAAACGGTTATCTAAACCCTTTATGATGTAAACCTACCTAAATATAGTAATCTTCCAACAAAAAGATAACAAAAGAGTTGTTAAATGCTTCAAAAAAATACATGCATTTGACGTCTCATCAAAAACACGACAACAAAAATTACCTTCATACACATTAATAATTGTTTGACCAAAGTATTGATAACAATATTTGAGCTATCCCCAAATTAATTCTAAATGCGGTCAGTGGCGGAGTTAGGATAGGTATAAAGTGTATTATTAAAAATTATCATTATTCATTAAATAGTAAAATAAACGAATATAATATGAAATATGCATTCATATTAATTATCCACACATGGTTGTGTATGAATATATGTATATATATATATATATAAAACTACATCATCAGAGCGTTCAATGCGTGCAAATTTTATAAATAATTATAAATTCTTGTCGCAAACTGCATGCTTACGTGAAGCAAATATTATAACATTAAAATAGAACTCTTAGAGAAAATCATCAACCAATATTGGTTATGACTCACTAAAACTACATAAATGTTATTAATTTTTTAAATATAAATTTAGAACTATAATTTGTGAAATACTACATGTATTAATGAAGTAATAACTTATCTATGCCTACATTAATTTGGACATAAATTCTGTAATGTTGAGATAGAATGACATCTCAACACTTTATTTAAAGTCTCGGTATACATAATATCACTAGCACAAATTTTATTGATAGTATCTTACTATCTTACTTGGTGTCGTAATGGTATTCCATAACAGCATTAGTAAAATTGTTTTATAAAATATATGATGGGATACAGCCATTTTGTAAAAACAAATTTAAATATATGTTGGGATATATCCTCCTTATAAAGAAATATATTTATAACCATAAGAAAGCATTTCTTATGAATCAAGTCACATAGAAACATAAAGTACAACCAGGTCAGTCATAAACAGAATAAACGGGACAGTACCATAGAGTGATATCGTCCTAGACACTGTTGATCTTTTTTGGCCTTGGATAACCACGAATCTCCCTTGATAAACTTAATTACTACTACTGGATTAGTAATCACATGATAACCATGCCACTCGACTCTGCTGCGTAAATCAGTACCAAATCCCAAGTTCATGAACTCTCGATAGAAGAGAGAATCCAACGTGAAACTTCCACTACTTTAGCCTTAGTCAAAGTGAAATTGTTCCTCTAATGCTAGGCTCCCTGACAATCAACATCGAAAATAAATTCAATGGTCTTTCTAAATATGTCTACATGCCCGCATCCAGCACGACCTTTTGGACAATAATGTCGCAAAAGTACTGTGATGCGAATCCCGAATAATCCAAGCTAGTCTCATTGCCTTTTGCGGTAATGGTTTTCTTCTGACTGTGAGGCCTTTTTGGGCCACGATTTGGCATTCCTGAAAGACAGTGGAAGCACGAACGAATATGAAGTCCACCGTGCGTTCAATGTAGCATCACTCATAGAAGTGGCATCCAAATTGAGCTTAGATCGAGAAAGACACACGCCATCAATGGTGAGAAAAATATCAAGGATCTTTTCCCTTTCTAGAGTTATTGATGATATCTCATCCCAAAGCCCAGTGGATCATTGACCACTACAATATCAATAGGCCAAATAAGCCCACACGTTGAGGATATTCGACATGCATTCCAAAATGGAAACACTACAACAAAAACTACCTTTATAGACATTAATAATTGTTTGAACAACGAAGTTAGGATAGGTATAGAGTGTATTATTAAAAATTATTCACTATTCCTTAAATTGTAAAATAATTGAATATAATATCAAATATGCATTCATATTAATTATCCACGCATGGATGTGTATGAATATATATAGTAAACTATAAAGTCCGAGCGTTTGGTTTATATATAGATAGTTAACACATCATCAGAGTGTATGGTTTCTGCAAATTTTATAGCTAATAATAAGTTTTGCGCGCATACACTCTTAGGTGATGTAAATATTTTAATGCTTCTAGAAAATTATCCAACCAATATTATTTATGACTCACTATACCTACATAAATTTCATTAATCTTTTAAATATAAATTTAGAACTATGATATGTGAAATACTACATGTATTAATGAATTAATAACTTGTCTATCACTACATTAATTTGGACATAAATTATGTAATGTTGAGATAGAATGACATCACAATATAAAGTGTTGATATATATAATTATACTAACAAAACATTTACTGATAGTATCTAACTATCTTACCTAGTGTCGTAATAGTATTCCATAACAGCATTAGTGAAAAATGTTATTAAATATATGATGGGATAATGCTATTAAAAATAATTATAAAATATATGTTAGTGTAGAACCATCTTACAATGAAATATTATTATACAACCATTCTGAATCAGGTCACATAGAAATATAAAGTACAACCAGACCAACCATCAACCAAATAAACTAGGCAGTATCATAGAGTTACATCGTCCCAGACACTACTGATCTTTTTAGGCTTGGGATATACTCTATCCCTGTCAGGGGTAACCGCAAATATCGCTTGATAAATTTAATTACCACAGCTAGATCAGTTATCACAACCATGTCACCCGACTCTAGTACTTAAATCAGTGCCAGATCCCAAGTTCACGAACTCTCCATAGTAGAGATTATGCAACGCGAAACTTCCACTCCAATTGAGCCATCCTCGAAGTGAAATCGCTCTGGCAATTCTAGACTCCCTGACAACCAACATCGAAAAAAATTCTGCGGTCTTCCTAAATACGTCTACATGCCCGCGTCCAACACAGCCTTCTTAGCAGTGATACGAAAATACTGTAATGTGAACACCGAATAATCCAAGCTACTCTCATGTCCTTTTTCTGTATTGGTGTTCTCCTGACCGAGAGTGTTTTTTGGACTATGATTCGGCATTCCTTAGAGACAGCTGAAGCGCAACCGAATAAGAAGTCCATCGTGCTCTTAATGTAGCATCGTTTGTAGAAGTGGCGCCCAAATTGAGCTTATATCGAGAAAGACACGTTTCTTCAATGATGAAAAATCTTTCAAGGCTCTTTTGCCTTTCTTGGGTCTGATGATATCTCATCCCAAAACCTATTGGATCATCGACCACCACAATATCAATAGGCCAGATAGGCCTACATGAAGATTATATTCGACATGTATTGCAAAATGGAAACACTACAACAAAAACTACCTTTATACACATTAATAAATGTTTGAACAGAGTATTTATAAAAATATCTGAGCTATCCCTTGTCAGTGGGGGAGTTAGGATAGGTATAAAGTTTATTATTAAAAATTATTCACTATTCATTAAATAGAAAGATAATTGAATATAATATCAAATATGAATTATTATTAATTATCCACACATGGATGTTTATGAATATATATATATACATATATATATATATATTAAACTACATCATCAAAGTGTGTGTTTTGTGAGCAAATTTTATAGCTAATTATAAATTCTGCGCGCAAACTGCACTCTTAGGTGATGTAAATATTTTAATGCTTCTAGAAAATCATCCAACCAATATTATTTATGACTCACTATACCTACTTAAATGTCATTAATTTTTTAAATATAAATTTAGAACTATAATATGTATAATACTGCATGTATTAATGAATTAATAACTTGTCTATCCCCACATTAATTTGGACATAAATTATGTAATGTTAAGATAGAATGACATCACAACACTATATTTAAAGTGAGTGTGTACATAATTATAATAAAACAAAATTTTTTGATAGTATCTTACTATCTTACCTGGTTTCGTAATAGTATCCCATAACAGCATTAGTAAAAAACTGTTATAAAATATATGATGATGGGATAAAGCCATTAAGTAAAAAAAAATTATAAAATATATGTTGGGATAAAGCCATATTACAAATAAATATATGTATACAACCATAAGTAAGTGTTTCCTACAAATCAAGTCACATAGAAACATAAAGTACAACTAGACAAGCTATCAACCAAATAAACGAGACAGTACCACAGAGTGACATCATCCCGAACACTGCTAATCTTTTTATCCCTAGGATATACTCTATCCCCTTCAAGGGTAACCACAAATATATTTCATAAACTTAATAACCATAGCGGGATCAGTTATCACTTGATAATCATGCCACCCGACTCTGCTGGGTAAATCAACGCTAGATCCCGATTTTATAAACTCTCGATAGTAGAGAGTATCCAACACAAACTTCCACTCCACCTGAGCCATTCTCGAAGTGAATTTGCTCCACTAATGCTAGACTCCCTGAAAACCAACATAAAAAATTCCACGGTCTTCCTAACTACGTCTACATGTCTGCATCCAGCACGGCTTTCTTGGCAGTGATATAGTAAAAGTATTGTAATGTGAATACCGAATAATCCAATCTACTCTCATGGAATTTGCGGTAATGGTGTTCTCTTGATCGGGAGGCCTTTTTCGGCCAAGATTCGGCATTCCTAAAAGACACCAAAATCGCGACCGAATATGAAGTCCACCGTGATGAGTATATTCTTAATGTAGAATCGCTTGTAGAAGTGGCGTCCAAATTGAGCTTAGATCGAAAAAGACACACTTCATCAATGATGAAAAATCTTTCCAGGCTCATTTACCTTTCTAGGGTTATTAATGATATTTCATCCCAAAGTCCAGTGGTCATTGAACACCACAATATTAATAGGCCAAATAGGCCCACGTGATGAGTATGTTCGACATGTATTCCAACAGAGAAACACTACAACAAAAAATACCTTTATAAACATTAATAATTGTTTGAACAAAGTATTTATAATAATATTTGAGCTATCCCAACATTAATTCTAAATGTGGTCAGTGGCGGAGTTAAAATAGGTATAAAGTGTATTATTAAAAATTATTCATTATCCATTAAATAGTAAGATAATTTAATATAATATCCGATATGCATTCATATTAATTATCCGCACATGGATGCATATGAATATATATATATATAACTAAATCATCAAAGCGTGTGGTTTGCTTACAAATTTTATAGCTAATTATATATACTACGAGCAAACTGCATGCTTATGTGCTGCAAATATTTTAATATTAAAATAGAATGCTTATAGAAAATCATTAAACCAATATTGGTTATGACTCACTAAAACTACATAAATGTCTAGAACTATAAAATGTGAAATACTACATGTATTAATGAATTAATAACTTGTCTATCCCTACATTAATTTGGACATAAATTATGTAATGTTGAGATAGAATGACATCACAACACTATATTTAAAGTGTTGACATATATAATTATACTAACACAAATTTTATTGATAGTATCTTACTATCTTACCTAGTGTCGTAATAGTATGCCATAACAGCATAAGTGAAAATTATTATAAAATATATGTGGGATAATGCTATTAAAAAATACTTATAAAATATATGTTGGGATAGAACCATCTTACAAGGAAATATATTTATACAACCATTCAGAATCAAGTCACATAGTAATATAAAGTACAACCAGACCATCCATCAACTAAATAAAGAGACAGTATCGTAGAGTGACATCGTCCTAGACACTACTGATCTTTTTAGGCCAGGGATATACTCTATCCCTGTCAGGGGTAACCGCAAATCTCCCTTGATAAATTTAATTACCACAACTAGATCAGTTATCACATGATAACCATGCCACCTGACTCCAGTACTTAAATCAGTGCCAGATCCCGAGTTCATGAACTCTCCATAGTAGAGATTATCCAATGCAAAACTTCCACTCCATTTGAGCCATCCTCGAAGTGAAATCGCTCTGCCAATGCTAGACTCCCTGACAACCAACATAGAAAAAATCCCACGGTCTTCCTAAATACGTCTACCTGCCCGCGTCCAGCACAACCTTCTTGGCAGTGATGCGAAAGTACTGTAATGTGAATACTGTATAATCCAAGTTACTCTCATGTCCTTTTGCGGTATTGGTGTTATCCTAACCGAGAGCGCTTTTTGGGCTATGATTTGGCATTCCTGAGAGACAGCAGAAGCACAACCGAATATGAAGTCCGCCGTGCTATAAATGTAGCATCGCTTTTAGAAGTGGCGCCCAAATTGAGCGTAAATCGAGAAAGACACATGTCTTCAATGATGAAAAATCTTTCAAGGCTCTTTTGCCTTTCTAGGGTTACTGATGATATCTCATCCCCAAACCTATTGGATCATCGACCACCACAATATCAATAGGCCAGATAGGCCTACATGAAGATTATATTCGACATGTATTGCAAAATGGAAACACTACAACAAAAACTACCTTTATACACATTAATAAATGTTTGAACAGAGTATTTATAAAAATATCTGAGCTATCCCTTGTCAGTGGGGGAGTTAGGATAGGTATAAAGTTTATTATTAAAAATTATTCACTATTCATTAAATAGAAAGATAATTGAATATAATATCAAATATGAATTATTATTAATTATCCACACATGGATGTTTATGAATATATATATATACATATATATATATATATTAAACTACATCATCAAAGTGTGTGTTTTGTGAGCAAATTTTATAGCTAATTATAAATTCTGCGCGCAAACTGCACTCTTAGGTGATGTAAATATTTTAATGCTTCTAGAAAATCATCCAACCAATATTATTTATGACTCACTATACCTACTTAAATGTCATTAATTTTTTAAATATAAATTTAGAACTATAATATGTATAATACTGCATGTATTAATGAATTAATAACTTGTCTATCCCCACATTAATTTGGACATAAATTATGTAATGTTAAGATAGAATGACATCACAACACTATATTTAAAGTGAGTGTGTACATAATTATAATAAAACAAAATTTTTTGATAGTATCTTACTATCTTACCTGGTTTCGTAATAGTATCCCATAACAGCATTAGTAAAAAACTGTTATAAAATATATGATGATGGGATAAAGCCATTAAGTAAAAAAAAATTATAAAATATATGTTGGGATAAAGCCATATTACAAATAAATATATGTATACAACCATAAGTAAGTGTTTCCTACAAATCAAGTCACATAGAAACATAAAGTACAACTAGACAAGCTATCAACCAAATAAACGAGACAGTACCACAGAGTGACATCATCCCGAACACTGCTAATCTTTTTATCCCTAGGATATACTCTATCCCCTTCAAGGGTAACCACAAATATATTTCATAAACTTAATAACCATAGCGGGATCAGTTATCACTTGATAATCATGCCACCCGACTCTGCTGGGTAAATCAACGCTAGATCCCGATTTTATAAACTCTCGATAGTAGAGAGTATCCAACACAAACTTCCACTCCACCTGAGCCATTCTCGAAGTGAATTTGCTCCACTAATGCTAGACTCCCTGAAAACCAACATAAAAAATTCCACGGTCTTCCTAACTACGTCTACATGTCTGCATCCAGCACGGCTTTCTTGGCAGTGATATAGTAAAAGTATTGTAATGTGAATACCGAATAATCCAATCTACTCTCATGGAATTTGCGGTAATGGTGTTCTCTTGATCGGGAGGCCTTTTTCGGCCAAGATTCGGCATTCCTAAAAGACACCAAAATCGCGACCGAATATGAAGTCCACCGTGATGAGTATATTCTTAATGTAGAATCGCTTGTAGAAGTGGCGTCCAAATTGAGCTTAGATCGAAAAAGACACACTTCATCAATGATGAAAAATCTTTCCAGGCTCATTTACCTTTCTAGGGTTATTAATGATATTTCATCCCAAAGTCCAGTGGTCATTGAACACCACAATATTAATAGGCCAAATAGGCCCACGTGATGAGTATGTTCGACATGTATTCCAACAGAGAAACACTACAACAAAAAATACCTTTATAAACATTAATAATTGTTTGAACAAAGTATTTATAATAATATTTGAGCTATCCCAACATTAATTCTAAATGTGGTCAGTGGCGGAGTTAAAATAGGTATAAAGTGTATTATTAAAAATTATTCATTATCCATTAAATAGTAAGATAATTTAATATAATATCCGATATGCATTCATATTAATTATCCGCACATGGATGCATATGAATATATATATATATAACTAAATCATCAAAGCGTGTGGTTTGCTTACAAATTTTATAGCTAATTATATATACTACGAGCAAACTGCATGCTTATGTGCTGCAAATATTTTAATATTAAAATAGAATGCTTATAGAAAATCATTAAACCAATATTGGTTATGACTCACTAAAACTACATAAATGTCTAGAACTATAAAATGTGAAATACTACATGTATTAATGAATTAATAACTTGTCTATCCCTACATTAATTTGGACATAAATTATGTAATGTTGAGATGAAATTGCATCACAATACTATATTAAATTTTTGGTATACATAATTATACTAACACAAATTTTATTGATAGTATCTTACTATCTTACTCGGTGTCATAATAGTATTCCATAACAGCATTAGTAAAATAATATTAGAAAATATATGATGGAATAGAGCCATTTAGTAAAAAAAATTGAAATATGTTTTGGGATAAATCCATCTTACAACAAAATATATTTATAACCATAAGAGAGTGTTTCTTATGAATCAAGTCACATGGAAACATAAAGTATAACTAGACCAGCCATCAACCAAATAAACTTCCACTCCATTTTAGCCATACTCAAGTGAAATCGCTCCGCTAATGCTAGGCTCCTTAACAATCAGCATCGAAAATAAATTCAACGTTCTCCCTAAATACGTCTACATGCCCTTGTCCAGCACGGCCTTCTTGTCAGTGATGTGGCAAAAGTACTATAATGTGAATGCCGAATAATCCAATTTACTCTCACAGCCTTTTGCATTAATGGTTTTCCCCTGACCGGGAGGCCTCTTTGGACCACGATTCGGTATTCCTGAAAGACAGCAGAAGCGTGATCGAATATGAAGTCCACCGTGCCCTCAATGTAGCATCGCTTGTAGAAGTGGCGTTCAAATTGAGCTTGTATCAAGAAAGAAACACGTCATAAATGTTGAAAAATCTTTGAAGGATTTTTACCCTTTCTAGGGCTGTTGATGATATCTCATCCCAAATTCTAGTGGATCATTGACCACCACAATATCGATAGGCTAAATAGGCACACACGATGAGCATATTCTACATGTATTCCAACATGGAAACACTAAAAAAAACCACCTTTATACACATTAATAATTGTTTGAACAAAGTTATTTATAACAATATTTGAGCTATCCCCACGTTAACTCTAAATGTGGTCAGTGCTGGAGTCAGGATAGGTATAAAGTGCATTATTAAGAATTATTCATTAAATATAAAGATAATTGAATATAATATCCGATATGAATTCATATTAAGTATCCACACATGGATGTGTATGATATATATATATTAAACTAAATCATCAGAGCGTGTTTTACGTGCAAATTATATAGCTAATTATAAATACTGCACGAAAATTGCACACTTAGGTGATGCAAATATTGTAATATTAAAATAGAATGCTTATAGAAAATAATCCAACCAATATTGGTTATGACTCACTAAAACTACATAAATGTCATCAATTTTTTAAATATAAATTTAGAACTATAATTTGTGAAATACTACATGTATTAATGAATTAATAACTTATCTCTACATTAATTTGGACATAAATTATGTAATGTTGATATAGAATGACATCACAACACTATATTTAAAGTGTTGGTATACATAATTATACTAACACAAGCTTTATTGATACTATCTTGCTATCTTACTGGTGTCATAATAGTACTCTATAAAAACATTAGTAAAAAAATACTATAAAATATATGTTGCATAGATCTATTTAATAAAAAATATTATAAAATATTTGTTGGGATAGAGCCATTTTACAAAGAAATATATTTATACAACCATAAGAAATATTTTCTTATGAATCAAGTCATATAGAAACATAAAGTACAACCAAGCCAACCATCAACCAAATAAAAGGGACAATACCGTAGAGTGACATTGTCCCAGAAACTACTGATTTTTTTAGGAATAGGATATGCTCTATCCTTGTCTGGGGTAACCACGAATCTTCCTGGATGAACTTAACAACAAAGAAGTGGAACGCTACAACTGGATCAGTTATCACATGATAACCATGCCACCCGACTCTGTTACGTAAATCAATGCCAGGTCCCGAGTTCATGAACTCTCTATAGTAGAGAGTATCCAACGAGGTGAAATCACTCTTCTAAAGCTTGCCTCCATGACAACCACCATAAAAAAATAACGCCCATGGTCTTCCCAAATACATTCGCATGTCCGCATCCAGAATGATCTACGTGACTATGATGTCACAAAACTACTGTGATGTGAATGTTGAATTATCTAAGCTACTCTCACACCTTGGGCGGTAATGGTGTTCTTCTGACTGGGGAGTCCTTTTCATGCCACAATATAGTAATTCTAAAAGACAGTGGAAGCGCGACCAAATATGAAGTCCACTGTTCCCTCAATTTAGCATCGCTTGTAGAAGTGACGTCCAAAGTGAGCTCAATTCGAGAAAGAGACACATCGTCATTGATGAAAAATCTTTGAAGGCTTATTTTCCTTTCTAGGGGGTATTGATGATATATCGTCCCAAAGCCCAGTGGATTATTGATTACCAAAATATTGATAGGCCTAAGAGGCCCACACGATGAGTATATTCAACATATATTCCAACATGGAAATACAACAACAAAAACTACCTTTGTGCACAATAATAATTGTTAGAATGAAGTATTTATAACAAAATTTGAGTTATCCGTGCATTAATTATAAATGTGGTCAGTGAAGGTGTTAGAATAGGTGATGCATATAGGCTCGATTTGTAAACTGGTGCTCATGTAGCTGCCCTAGAGCAGAAGAACCAAGCTGGAAAAGATATTCATGGTGCGAGATCTCATCATACAGCCTGATCAAGGGATGCAAGTTGTTGTGGGAGGGCCCTATGCGGAGGAAGAGATTGAGCAGGGTGATGATGACGAGAAAGGCAAGCATACCGAGAAAGACTCGATGAATGAGGACCAGATTCCTGACTAGCCTGCACAGTCCTTCACCACTGACCCCCATCTTCTTCAGCCACCACCAGCATTCCCTCAATTTTTGCCACCACTAGTAAGCGAGCATCAGTTTGTGTCACAGTACCCAGTTGAGCAGTTGTTTGTCTTTCATAAATCCAAGAATTTCACCTCTGACTATGAAATACAAATGCCCCCGACTGTCCCTGTTA
>JAULKJ010302125.1:0-11494 GCA_032355405.1 Rubia balearica | reverse complement strand
AGAATGTTGTGGTGAATTTTATGTGTTTAATTAATTATGTGGTAGGAACGTCAGGATTAATATAGGAATCATCAGTAATGTAGTTCAAAATTTAACTTTGAATTGCCGATGATATAATTTTGGTAAGGTAAAACATATACCGAATACCAACCGAATACCAACCGAAATTATTGGTTACCGACATAACGGTATGCCGAAGTATTTGGTTGGTATTGGTTTTTAAAAGGTGTATACCGAAACGTATGGTACGGTAGATGGTATTGGGGAAAAAATACGGTAACCTTACCGATGCCACCCCCAGTGAAAATATATTTATGAGTAAAAATGACTTGTTTTATGATGTGGTAGGTCCCTTTCAAATAGTGTTAGCGATTGGAAGTGAATGTGCGTCAGTGCCTCACGTCATAGTCCTGTCATCAAAACTCCAAACAGTATTCGGAGAAAGGTTTTCGATGCTTAAATTAGTAAGGGTAAAATGCGTTTTTAACCCTATAAGTTAGTTGAAAATGCAGAAATGATCGTGTAAAATTTGAAAGTGCAAAATTAACCCTGAAAATCAAATTCTGCACGAAAATGACCATTACACCCCTTGAAAAAAAAAATTTCAGAAAATATAAAAATATGTATTCGTTACAACTTCATAGTTTAATGTATAATAAATATACTTATAATTTGTATGTCTTCGATAGAAAGTAAGAAAATGTACAGTCAACTTTGTAATTAAAAATGCGATAACTTTGTAATTAGTAAAATGCAATTTTAATTAATTAATTAATTTTGCACTTTCAAATTTTACAAGTTCATTTCAGATTTTATATTAAAAACGTATTAATTTTGCACTTTCAAATTTTACAAGTTCATTTCAGATTTTATATTAAAAACGTACTTTACCCAATTAGTAATTTCTTAAGAGTGGATCTTTTACTTTCTTGGTGCCTTATCTATACGTAGGTCCAACGAACTGTTGCGAAGGTCGGGTCCTTGATCCCCAGATTGTGGTGATCGTAGCCACCATGTTGACCGAACAAACCACGTCCCGAGTATACAGGATAACCATGATCCCGATGCCCGTAGCCATCACGGTGGTTGCAGCCTGTGTCTCCAAATCATGGGTCGACTGTTTGAGTCTCAACATCTTCATTTGATTCAAAATCAGCTGAACAAAACTCTTGGACTATTGTACATATTTTGGGCCTAGATTTATCGATTGGGATCTATATACACCTAGGGGTGATCAATTATATATTTTTTAAAATGTTTTATTAACCATACTTTTATACTAAATGTGCCAATATAACCCTGTAAAACAAAAAAAAATGTCAAACTAACCCTAACTTTATGATCAATTGTGCCGATATAACCATCCGGTCATATTCCGGCACGAATAACCTATTTGACCATTTGATCCGACTAAAAGGACAATTTTGCCCTCAGGCATTTCAACTTATTTTCCCCCATTTTACTCTTGTTGCCGCTAGCCAGCCACCACCTGCCACTCTCTCCCGCTGCCGCCCGCCACCTCCACCATCTCCAACCTGCCACCCTCTCCCTCCGTCAGCCACCACCACCCACCACCCTCCCTCACAACCATCACCACCACTCCACCGCTGCCTAGCCACCAAAATCACCACACCTCCGTCCAGCCACCACTCCACCGCTGCCCAACAACAAGATTCACCACAACCTCCACTCCACAACTGTCCAGCAACACCCCACCTCCACTAAGCCACCATTCCACCACCCCAGCAACACCACCCCAGCAACACCTCACCCGCCCAACCTCACCACCCGCCACCACCTCACCGACCCAGACCCATCACCTACCACCAACTCACCCGCTTAGCTCAGATCCACCACCCCACCCCACCTGCAACCATGCTCACACACTCCACCACCGAACCACGACGCTGCCAACCGCTGCCACTGCGCGCGTGATTCTGCCATCTCCACCTTCTTCGAATCTCAAACCTCTGTCCCGTCTAACCCACGAAAACCCTACACCTCAAGCCTTACCCAATCCTTTCTCCCACAAAATCGTGAACTGCGAAGGAGAAGTCAAAACATAGATTAAACGGAGAAATCAAAAAATGGATTTAATGTCGAAGAAAAAAATGAATTCAATGTCGTCTAAGAAGCCGAGGTCGGCGGGTGAGAAGAAAAGAAGGTCTCCGGGTGAGAAGAAAATAAAGCAAAAAAGAAAGAAGAAATAAGGGCTTTTAAACTTTTTTCAGGGGTGAAATGGTCACTTCATTACATTTTGGTCAAAATTCTCGTTGACAATCGAAATCAACCCATGTCGGGGTTATTTTGGCGCATACTTCATAAATTTAGCGTTATTTTGATACTTTCTAATTTTATAGGGATATATTGACACTTCCAGCTAAAGTCAGGGTAATTTTGCCATTTTACTCAAAAAATAATTTCCACTTCCAAAATAAACAATCTTTTGATAATTTATCAAACATTTAAAACCACAGTTCTAATGAGTCCTACAATCCTGCAAATTAGTTTTCTAACTACAGCACTTTCAGTCTACAAATTTAAAACATCATGCAATGGTAAATTACTTTTCTTATCAAAAAAAGTTTTTTAATATAAATCACTCAGCGAATCTCTACTACAGTAATTCATAAATCCCTTTCAGAAATGATGAAGGAATAATTCGAGTATAACACAAACGTAAGAATAACTTATAAGAAAAATGGACTAAATACAAATGAGTTAGAGTTTAATTAAGTATGAAATCAGTTTTGTTTACAAAATTAAGGAGATGGTACCTCATTTTACTTAAATTTATTATTCAAATATATGAATGTTATTATTTATCATAAATTATCTATTGTATTAAAGAGTATTGTATTTTTAGTAATAAAACTAGCGGGTGCGCGTTATTATTAATTAAAATATTATGATGTACATTTTGTGTCTTACATTTAAATTGAAAAAAAAAATATTTATTATTTAGTCATCTAAGGAAAACTATATGAGTTATAAAGTAAATAATTAATTTTGTTAAAAATCATTAAATATTGAATGCAAGAAAAAGTGATTATTTTTATAATATTTCATTCAAAATTTTTAAAAGTAATTATTTATATGTTGAGATTATTTTAAAATGTAATCATAATTATGTGTATCTCAATACAATAAATAAAAGTAAATATCAAATGACTTAATTAGTCTCACTAATTATAAAATGTCCTTATTTAACGGTTAGCCGGTCTAAAACAAGACTTTGTAATATATAATAAATAAATCATATGTATACATATTTCTATCAAAAGTACTCTATCATTGTACTAAAAAATCCAAGCATTTTGTTATTTCAGACTATTTGTTTATTTGGATTTTATTTAGTGATATATAGAGATATAGTATGAGATATTTATGGTTTTAAATATATATTTAGAAGTTATATATTTTAATAGATTATATATAGTAAAGAATTAAAATCACTAACATATTATGTTATTTTTAGATAATTTGGGTTTAGATTAGTCAAAACGACTTCAATATCCCCGGTTGACAACACCAAACAAAGAATTTATATTATATGGTGTTTGGGATAGATTATATTCAGTAAAGAATTAAAATCAGTTACATATTATAATATTAGTAGATTATTTTTAGATAACTTGGGTTTATGTTAGTCAAAATGACTTCAATATCCCCGGTTGAAAGCACCAAGAAAAGAATTTCCATTATATGGTGATTGGGATTAAAATATTTAGGGTTCGAGTAACCATAAAAGTACCACAAAGTTCTATTTTAGGCAAGCTAAACTTTTAGCATGGGTTTATTGTGCAATTATTGTAAGTTTTATTTGGGATGAGTTTTTTTAAGAATATGATAATAAATCTAGAGACCTATTCTGCAATTATCAAAAAATACATAAATATTAAAATCAAGAATTTTCTTTTATTTTTCCTGCTCCTCCTCCTCCTCCATTTCTAGAAACTGCTCGAGAACCGCTTCACTGCCAAGAAACTCCCCTCCGCCGCGAACCGCACCTCCGCCGCGAACCGCACCTCCGCCATGCCGTCTTCTTATTACAACGACAATTCTTCTCTTCCACCACTGTTCACGATGTTACTCTAAAACGTCGCCTGATCTGCATTTCGCGATAATCATCGTCGAAGTTTCTCATCAATTCGCGTTGATTCTCCGACGTCGTACGATTAGCGATGTTATCTGGTGTCGTCTCCAGTGTTTTTCGATTCGCTGCGTCCTCCGGCATTTTCTCTGGCATCATTCTATTTGCGCCGTTCTCAGGCATCATATCCGATGTCGTCTCCAGCGTCGCTCCACTGCAGGTGAGATTCCAATCGTTCCACTGCGCGTGAGATTCACGCATTCTATTAGAGAGAAAGGCTTCAGCGCGTGAATTCCACTCGTGGCTCTATTCAGTCGGCGCATTTCATCACGCACCTGGAGATGCCACCGGAAAAACTCTACTGAAATAGACGCAGCTTTCCTCTGTTTTCTAAGTCCGAAGGTAAAACTCTTTTTCTTTTAGTTTTCCTTTGCGTGTGATGATGATGTTTATAATATGATTATATGTTTATGATGATATGAGATGATGTGGGATAATGTTCATGATGGTGTGTGATGATGTTAAGCTGCTATGTGATGATGTTATGGTTTTATGTATTGTGATGTATGTTGTTTGTGTTTTTTCAATGATGCTGAGGTTTCTTATTAAATAACTGAGAGAATGTTCATATATAGTTCTCTGGTGTAGTGGCTAGTACTTTAAACTTTGAGGTTAGTGGTCTGGGATCAAATCCCATTACGAACTTTTTTTTGAAGAACTTATGTTGTTAAGGTACTGTAGTTTTTTGGTTGAACCTTTTATTTAAATAATTTATGTTGTTGAGGTACTATAACTTTTTGGTTGAGTTTTGTAGTTCTTTTTCTCTCATGTTGATATTTTTTATTATCTGGGTGAGATTTATTTTATATGAGTTGATATTTTTGTAGTTTATTTGGGTGGTATGGATTGATATTTGTAGTTTTTAAAAATTATTTTCTCATGTTGATATTTTTCATTTTCTGAGGTTTAGGTGATAGGATTTGATGTTTTGTGGTGTCTTTTTTCTCATGTTGATGTTTTTCATATTTCCGGTTGAGGTTTAGGTGATAGGAGTTGATGTTTGTAGTGTCTTTTTTCTCATGTTGATGTTTTTCACTTTCCGGATGAGGTTTAGGTGTTAGGGGTTGATGTTTGTAGTTCTTGGGTGATATATGTTGATATTTGTAGTTTTTTTAAAAAAAATGTGTTGACGTTTTATGATTTTTTAAGTGAATAATGCATACTCTTGAGGTATTGTAGTTTTTTTTTGATGTTTTCATTTTCTGGATGAGTTTTAGTTGATACGAGTTAATTTTTTATATTATTTTTGTTATATGGGTTGATACTTTTTCTTTTTTTTTCCACTCATGTTGATGTTTCATGTGATACGAGTTGATGTTTATAATTTTGGGTGACATAGGTTGATTTTTTGTAGTGTTTATTTTTCTTATGTTGACATTTTCATTTTCTGGGTGAAGTTTAGGTGATATAAATTGATGTTTTTAGTTTTTGATTGATATTTGTTGATTTTTTTAGTTTCTATTAACAAATTTATAATTGAAGATTTCTTGATGATTTTATGATTTTTAGTTGATATTTTTTTAGTTGTAGTTTACGTTTTTCAATTTTTTATCGATTTTTATTTGATTTTTAGTATATTTTTTGCTATTTTATTTATATATTGCTGTAATTTTTTAGTTGATGTATTTTTATTTTTCGTTGATATTCTGCTTTGTTTGCCGATACTTAGAATTTTCAGTTCAATGATTATATTAATTTTTTGCATTTTAAAATATATATTTTTTATTTTTATTATTTTTTGCAGATTGTAGATGGCGGGATATGATGGAAAAAATTGGACAAAAAGCCCCCTGAAAAATATTAGTGATAGGTCCCTATAAAGTTATTAGAAATAGGTCCATGTAAAATTATTAGAGATAGGTCACTGAAACTAGAATATAACTAAAATTGTATAAAGACCCCAATCTAAAGTTTAGGCTGTCTTCACTCTAAAAATTATAGTGATTGGTTTGTTTTAGTGGGGGATACCCATCAACTTGAAGGGGTTCAAGTGCATCCTCATTTAAAAACATAACATATTTACAAGATTAAAATTTATTAATTTTTGAGACACTCATTTAAGGTAAAGTCTTGGAAAATATCATTTTCCCATAAACATATGAAAAGATAAGGTTGAACTAGAATTATAAAAAGTTATAAGGTTTTAGTTGCAATATTAAAATTTTATTATGCAACGTGTAGTAGTTATAAGTTTATGACCCAATTAGTGCAACCCAAAAATTTTATCTTGATTTTTGCTAATTTGCAGTTTAAACCTTGATCTTTCCATAACTTATGAAAAAACCGCCTTTCAAGAGACGGACTCCTCATTTAAAATAAAAACTCAGTAAATTTATTGTCAACCTAAATAGTTTAAAGAGAAAAGTACACATATAACCCTACATAATTCACATTAGTGCAAATATAACCCTGTGATAATTTAAAGTGTAAATATAACCCCTAGAAAACCAGTGTATGTGCAAATACAACCTTTTCCGGCAGTTTGAGGCCGGATTATGTTTAAAAAACAAATTTACCCCTTCGCAAAAAAAATAAAAACAAATACAAAAGGCAATGAAATTACCTTCATACCCTTGAAGCCCTAATCTCCTTCATATTCATTATTCTCTTCTTCCACTCGCAACTTACTCAAATCTCCATCTTCATTATCCGTGAGCCATTGGAGAGCGAATATGGAGCCGTTGTACACCGTCAACCCATCGTAGAGAAAATTTGGAGCCGTTGCGCACGACCACCCAGCCAGAGAGCAAATCCCCAACCCGCTGAAAAGTCTTAATGGATTTTGAAGCAAATTGCCACCCATATTTATTGGCAAAAAGTCCTCGTGGAGGAAGCAAATCTGCCGACGTTACAGATTTAGGGTTTAGGGCACCATTCATGGCGCCGCCGTTCGAAGTAGTGGAATTCTACGACCATTTAGAATGGGAGACACTCGTTTGATGTCGAGGCGATGGTGGTGGTGTTGGCCATGTGGAGCCAGGAGGGCTGGTGGTGGCCGGCGTCGGTGGTGGCGCGGTGACGGAGGTGGTAGAGTAGTGGAGGTGGTGACGGGAGGTATGTGGCTATGGATTGTGATGGGGGATGGTGGTAGTGGTGGCGCTGAGGGTTATGGTGGTGGCCAGGAGGTGGTGGACTAGTGGCTTGCAGCGTGAGGTGGGTGGCTAAAGGGGGTGGTTATGGTCGTCGAGGTGGTGGTCATGGTGGCTGGGAGTAGCGGGCCGGAGGTGTGGGGGTGAAAGGTGGTGGGGGGTTGGAAGGTGATGGTGGACCGGTGGCGGCGGAGCAGCGGAGGGATGGTTTGGTGATGGTGTTCAGTGGTTGGGGATGGTGGGCGGAGGGTATTTTTGTCTTTCAAGTTTTTACTTTAGGCTGAAAGGACATGTTGGTCATTTTTAGTCGGTCAATGACCGGAAATGACTAGTCAATGTCGGAATATAGTCTTTAAGATTATATTTGCACTTATGTAAAGTAACTAGGGTTATTTCTGCACTAAAAATTATCTCAAAGTTATATATACAATCACTGAAATTATTTAGGATTATATTTGTATATCGTATCCTCTAGTTTCATCTTCCGTTGGAGGAAGGGGATTGAATCTCACAAACATAGTATGTGCCATTTTTAGTTTACAAAGACTTGGGTGAGACGGTTTCACCTATTTTTATGGTGAGACGGGGGTTTAAGTAGAATTATATAAAAATGAGAATGACATGGAGGACTTTTTGTAATTGTCTCACCATGAAACGGTCTCATATAAGTCTTTCTCTTTTTTTAGTTAGTTAAACATTTACAAACATATCTTAACAACCACTTTATTATTTATTTATTTGTAAAATGTCGAACGAGTTTGTATTCTTCCAATGTGACACAGACAAAGGAAAAGGGTCGCACTTCAGAAGTGTCCATTTTATTTATTTTTCAAGGAAAATGTGCCTACGTGTACCTTATTATTAATTATTAAACCCTTTTGCGACCCTTTGGCATAATTTACATAAGCATTTTGTGTTTGATTTGATTTATAATTAAGAGTCCGTCTCTCGAAAGACGGTCTTTCCATAAGTCATGGAAATACCAAGGTTTAAAATCTAAATTAGAAGAAATCAAGATAAAATTTTCGGGTTACTAAACCGGGTTATAAATTTTATAACTACTGCATGTTTCATAATAAAACTTTAATATTGCAATTAAAACCTTTTATCTTTTATTATTCTAATTAAACCCCGTTTTTCCCAAAACTTTGTCTATAATTAATATGTAGTCCACGTGGATAACTCTAATATATAATTCACTTGTGGTTAGCATAAACATAAGTTACCCTACAAGAAAACCCTAGCCACACATTGAGAGAATTCTAATTCATCTTCTCTAAGTAACCAAAAATTGATTATGCCCCTTAGAGAATATATTCAAAGTGTTATTTTGGCTCTTTATAAGTTCAAGTGTTCAAGAACCAATATTAATTAATTACTAGCTTAAGTACCTACACCATCTTGATTGCTTGAATTATAAATTCATTTTATCAATATCAATTTCTTAGACAAATTTAGACCATGTTATTTTCAATTTAATTAATTGTACTTTAATTCAGTTGAGGTAGTTCTGGTTTGATAAAATTTATTAAAATTTAGTTTTTTCGCTATTGTTTTAGATTTACTTATTTTTAGTTCAGTCAATACTATTCACACTAGTGCGAGAATAGGTTATGACTGTTCTAATAGGAGGATTTTCTCTGGTTATGTAGGTTTTGAAATAAATAAATTAGGGGTTTGAGATTAAATTAGCTGATCTTAGGATAATTTTTTTATTTTGTTTCCGTTGTTGCTGTTGTTGCACTATGGTGGTTGTGGTATTGTTGGTGCCGAAATATTTCATAGAGCTACATATAGTAAAACTCTTTTTATTAAAACCGTTCAAGAACATAAAACCTTTTCACGATGGTTTATTAACAACCATCTAATGACGGATGATAAGCGTCTTGGTTAGAGACGGTGGTTCAAAATTGCCTTTGTAGAAATTGAAAAACCGCCACAAAAAGTGATTACCACCTCTCGTGTTAGTTCAAATCAAGTGACATGAACATTTTTATTTGTTTTTCTATGTATTTGTTAAATAGTATAGATGCGTCCAACGGGTTGAGTTGCTAAAATAGCCACCCACCCCATTATTACATTTTGTTTCTTTACAACCCCTACCATCTTTGGGTGAGGAGACATATATGTATCACATACTGTCTCAAGGTAAATGAAATTAGTAAAGTGACAAAAAATTTGATGACAGGCAAAAGAACATGCTCTTGTACCCAACCCAATCTCGGATAAAATAACTTCTCTAGTTATTTTCTTCATTCTAGTATAGAAGATTAGGGAACTTTTGATTTGAGAAGTATGTTGCAAACTTGCAAATATTGAAGAAGCGGAATTACTTTTTAATCATGTTTGGTCTACAAGATTTTACTCTCTTCATCTCTTATATCGAACTGAATTAAACTGAATAAAAAATTAATATAGTAAAGAACAATAATATTAAGACTAAACTAAGTCAAATATTATTAAATTATAATTTACCGAAAAAACCCGAACTAAATGTATATTAAATCGAACTAAAAGGAAGTGCAAATAGCTTATTCTATTTTCAATTGTACGTGATTCCAATTTTGATCCTCGCAAACAAATCAAAACCTCTTCTAACCCTTCTGCTTATCTATTACGAAAATATACTTGTGAGTATTGATGCGTCTCGAAACCGAATGAACAACACGCAAGAGCTCCTTGATTGTGATGTGCAAGAAAATCAATCCCAGGAGATCCCAGAGAACAGTCTTCCGAAGGTTAAGTCAGTAAAGTGTATGAATACCGTATAAAATAATGAATAATTGGAAAATGAATACATACTTGGTATTTATACTATACATACTTAGTAATATTTTTTCTTTAAAATATAATACTTAATTGTCCAATAAATGCATATTAAATCTCCCCCTTTCAACCTTATTGGGCCAGATAACATAAGGCCATTGTGTTATTTGGACTTGGTCATTATCAAATATACGTGTACTCTTTGAAGGGTAAAAATAAAAAAATTAGAGTTCAAAAAATAAAAAATTAGGTGAAATGGTTGACGTCATTAGTATGATAAGAATGCAGGTACCTACGTGGATCGAAATACTCCCTCAGTCCCATGAGTAATGACACACTTTCTATTTTAGTCCGTCTTACAAATAATGACATATTTTGTCTTTTTCTAAATTTAGCATGATTTGAATGCTCAAGATTGCCCCAATTTTTTTAATCCAAATTCATCAGTTAATCTTACCCCTCCAAATATGTAGGTCACCACAATTTCTAAAAATTTGGTTCAAAAGTAAATATGTCATTTGTAGTGGACGGAGGGAGTATACAATTGTTAATTGGGGGCCCAAACATCCAAAACTGGACTTTAGCATTGGATCACTCTTATTATGGGCCCCCACAGTGACATCTTCCTCTTAGATCAACTAAATTAACTAACGATCCTCCACTTCTCCTCCGTAATATTCTTAATTCCTTCTCTTGACTATATTTCGAGTATTCGAGTGCATTTTCATCCTATTTAAATGCATATAGAAGATGATTATTATTTGTCACTAATCAGTCGTACATTGCATTTGAATCAAGTTCTTTTTAAAGAATCAAACGGTTAGATCATGTTTAATTTCATCGCTTTCCTTCTAACTTCGATCCTCTGATACGGTTCTTTTGAGTGAATCTTTGAAAAGTAAAGTTGTCAAGTCTCTCGCAATAAGCGAGTGCATTTAGATGCGCGTTGGAATTGTTGATGCGTGAGACAAAATATAAGTGTCCGTTAAAAATGAGAGCTCTCTAAACTATTCTCACTGTTCACACGTGGTCTATTTATCTCGTGCCCTTGAACTATTATAACATGTAAATCGACCCCCTCGATAACTTCAGATAATTAAACCACTTAACCATTCGATTATGTGCCGCTCCCTTGACCAGAACAAGGGTGAAAATAATTTGATTTAGACTAAGTCTCGTAAAAGTGCAGTTGTCTTTTCATCTGTTGCAACGATAACAAAAAAAAAATCTTTTAGATAATCTCCATGGAAGCAAACTCACAAACCATTATCCAATGGAGACAACAAAGTTATTTGCCCTTTCCATTTCTTGCAACCCTCAATGTTATAGAATCGAGAATCTCTTCAATACACCTTTATGTCAAGCAATAACACTTTGCCTTGTACAATTAAGAGTTCAACCTATTTTTTTAAGAGTAAAGTGCTAAAATAACCCTGACTTTAGGCTGAAAGTGCCAATATAACCCTGCAATCTCAGAAAGTGCCAA
>JAULKJ010302086.1:0-11496 GCA_032355405.1 Rubia balearica | reverse complement strand
CTAACTTCTTTTCTTTTCATCTTTTTATCTTTATTTTCCTTAAAAGTGTTGAATCCAATGAAATACTTGGGTTCAATACTTAGGGAGTTGGGATCTAGCTTTGGGATTGTAGTTTTATTCATGCGTTGATGTTTATTTTGTGAGATTTCTAGATTTACCTAATTCTATATGTATTGTGATCATTATTTTGGCTTGATCTTAATATTCTTATGAATTGCATGAAAATCATACTTATTTTCCACACAATCGTGTCTACTTTCATGTTGGCACACTATTGCTACTCTCCGATTAAGGAAACTTAGATGTGTTTGGGATGCGGTAGTCCGGAACTCGGCGTCTTAACGAAGGTTACCATTGTTAATTGTCACGATCGACCATACATCTAGTTATTCGAACAAAGAGTTATTAAGGGTTGAAAATAGAGATAGGGTAGGTAGCAAACTAGAGTTA
Organism: Rubia balearica; assembly: GCA_032355405.1. Taxonomy (NCBI): domain Eukaryota; kingdom Viridiplantae; phylum Streptophyta; class Magnoliopsida; order Gentianales; family Rubiaceae; genus Rubia; species Rubia balearica. The sequence goes on along the minus strand of JAULKJ010302086.1, from coordinate 11,046 downwards.
TCTTGTTAATCCCAAAAGTCATCGGAGCTCAATTAAAGGCGGTCCAATAGGTGGAACTGCCTTTAATTAATTTCAAGCCACTTTTAAATGGATTTATGAGCTCGGAAACGTTTCCTAGTCTCAAATAAATGTGGTTCCGATGGAACCTCATTCTAACGCTTCCTTTAATAGAGCTCTCTCTACTATTTAAAGACTCATATTTTTCTTATAAGATCCGCAGGGAAATATCCTCTCCTTTGTATATGGACAATTTTAAATATGTCTTTGACATAAAAGGTAAGGGGAGTCATCTATACTATATATTAAAATAGCAATTTCTTATTAAGTGGGACATTCACATTCAACCACATCAACTTTCACAAATGTTTGACAAGTGGCACTTCCAAAAGTTGACGCATCACCTAGCCTCATTTAATTGTTATCCACTACTTTAAAAATTGATTTTGTCTTTATTATTCTCTTAAACTAAAAAAAATGTCTGTTTTTCTTCTTTAACCTTCTTTCCATCTTCCTCTCTCTGTGTTTGCTTATTCCATATAAAACTATTTATATCTTATTTATTTATTACAGCATTTCTATATAAATTTATCTTTCATCTTTTAAAAAAATAGAATTTTCATTTAACTCATTATCAATAAATAATAAATTAAATTTTACTTGTAATTAATAATATAATAAAATATTAATAATTGTAGCTACTTATTTTAAATCATGCAAGAAATTATGTTTTATTTTCATTTTATATTATTATTTTAGAAATCATTACAGTATTAATAAATATAATAATTTAATTTAAATAATGCATCGTGTGTAGCTCTCAAGTAGGAGTATCCGTCAACGAAAGGATTACTTTTAAATATCACATCTCATTACTTATACAAATTATAAATTATATTATATCTTAAAGTTTCATTTATAATCGTCCATCGGCACAGGTGTTATCTAATAGGAAATAAATCCCCATCTTTGGTGGCTTTGATTTTAAAAAACTTGAAAAAAAAATCAGATTTCATAAACTTTTTAGTGAGTGGTGTCATAAATATTGTCAAAAAGAAACAAATACTCCTACTTGGTAAATTTGAAGGATTTAATGGGATAAATTTGGTGTGTTTAATGAATACATATAAAAATTTTGCAATAGAAAGTTATTTGTAGGATAGACTATAAAGAAAAGTTCAAAAAATATTTTTGAAATGGAGAGCGCATATAGTTTTCATAAATTTGATAATTATCCCATTTCAAACTATACACTTAACTTTCAGCAGTTGACTGGAAAAAAAAATTGATTCTTAATATCTTTTATTGAGAGTACCATTGAGTGTTGCGATATAATATTTATTAAAATATTAAAATTAAGATTTTTGTACATTTTGTTTCTTACATTAAAATTGAAAATAAAGAATTTTATTTAAAATTTTAAAGTTTAATCATCTAAGGAAAACTATATGAGTTATGAAGTGAAATAATTAATTTAGTTAGAACCGTTAAATATTGAATACAATAAAAATGATCGTTTTAAATAATTCATTTAAATTATTTTTAAAATGATTATTTAATAATTGTTTTTATGTTAAGATTCATTTAAAAAGGTTGTCATAATTACATGTATCGCATTGTAATAAATAAAACTAAATATTAAATGACCTTAATAGTCTCACTAATTATAAAATGTCCCCATTTATCAGTTAATCGGTTTAAAACAAGACTTTATCATATACAAATAAGTAAATAATATTTGTACATATTTCTATCAAAAAAGTACGTACTCTATCATTGCATAAAAAATCGAACATTTTGTTTTTTCAAATCATGTGAATCTTTGGATTTTCTTCATTTTTATATATGTGGTTTTTCTTCAGCAATGGAATATTTATGGTTTTAAATATATCTTTAGAAGTTATATATTATAACAAGTTATGATTGATTATGCATAGTAAAGAATTAAAATCAACAATATATTATAATATTAGTATGTCATTTTTACACAATTTGGGTTTAGATTAATCAAAATGACTCCAATATCCATGATACCATCGCGCGTTGCACGTTAGTATTAATCAAAATATTAATATTAAGTTTTATGTACATGTCTTACATTTAGATTGAAAGCAAAGAATTTATTTTAAAGTTTATTTAAGGAAAAATATATGGTATGAGTTAAGAACTGAAATAATTAATTTACTTAGAAACCGTTAAATATTGAATATAATAAAAATTGATTATTTTTATAGTATTTCAATTAAATTATTTAAAAAGTAATTATTTATATGTTGAGTTTCATTTTAAAAGGTTATCATAATTATATGTATCTCGTTACTATAAATAAAAGTAAATATCAAATTACCTTATTAGTTTCACTAATTTTAAAATGTACTCACTTAACAGTTAGTCTAAATAAAACAAGACTTTGTCATATACAAATAAATGAATAATATGTATACATATTTCTATCAAAAGTATGTACTCTATCATTGCATAAAAAAATTCAAACATTTTTTTTATTTCAGATTATGTGATTTTTTTTTATTTTCTTCAATGAAATATGTATATAAGAGGAATGGGATATTTATGGTTTTAAACTTTAGAAGTTATATCTTTAACAATTTATGATTGATTATATATAGTAAGTAATTAAAATTAATAATATATTATAATATTAGTACTTTCTCCTATGGTTGGCACCATAGATTTAGGTGGTGTTTTTTTTGCTAGTTGAAATATGTGGAGAGAATTGAATGAGAAGAGTAGAAAGTTTAACGAGTGGTTGAGAATGATGTACTTTTTGCCATTAAAATAAATGTGACAATCTTAGTAAAACATACAAAAATGGTAAGTGAGCCAAACATAGTGAAACAGATGAAGTATGTCAGTTTTAGATAACTTGGGTTTAACTTGGTCAAAATGACTACACTATTCCCGGTTGACAGCACCACCATACCAAACCATAGAAAGCAAATAATTTGTATTATATGGTGCTTGGGATAACTAAAACTTGTGGAAAGTTGATGTTTTGCAAATATATGTTATAACGAATCTAACGAGGTATACACCAATTCAATTTTGTGATGAAAATTATGAAAGTTTGACTAAATAAATAATTAAATTGCAGTGTGAAATGGTCAAATACGTAAAACCAGCTTGGGACACTAATTATCTCAAAATTATTTAAGTAAAAGAGGTCTGCACAAAGTCATCTGGTGTAGCCAATTTGTCAATAAATTGGATGTTAACAACTCAACCTATAGCAAGTCACAAATTATTGGGCGATGGAATTCAACCGATTATTGGTTACGTGTTGAATGGCCTGATCCAGAAAAATGGTTACTCAATAATCAACATCCAATTCATCTACTAAATTTATTTACATAACGAAAAGAATGGATTTATGGCCAACAAGAGGGGACACGTGTCGCATTTCTATTTGTTGCCTTTATTTTCGTTTTTTAATAGTTAATTTTATATGATAATCATTTTTAGAAAATGATGTGATTAAGTATGTATTCATTCTAAAATAAATAGTAATTATATATTATTTTATTAAATTAATTATAATTTACATGTAAGTTTAAAGTCTTAATAAAGTATAGTCTAATTAAGCTCCAATATGTAACTATAGTTTGTAACTGTATTTTTTTGTTGTAATTCTGCATTGGAATTTCACCTTTTAAAATTAAATTTTATATGATTGCTTAAGTAATCTTTAAATAATTATTTTAAGTATTAAGTTCATTATAGTAACAGATTTATGATTCCACTAATTAAATCAATCAAGTTAATTGTACAATATGCATTTAAAAATAAATCAATCAGTTGATAAAGTTGAGTTGGGTTGGGTTGGGTTATTGATAAAGTTTGAAATAAAATGATATGGTAGTATAGCTCCCGATCTCTGCAACTGATCTGAACATAACTGATTTGATCTAATTCGATTTGAACTGAACTGATATGAACTGAACTGAACTAAAATATTTCTAACAGTATTCTGAAATGGAAGATGTATTTTTGACATAAGTGTAAGATGTATTTTAAGAGTCCATAACAACTTGCAGATTTTTGTTGGTACAGAAACCCAATATGAAAACAATATAAACCCAAAGCAGCTCCGCTAAGGCCAGCCATATTGGGCCATTCAAATAAATGTTCTTCCTTCGTTGATGCACATTAGCATATTGGGAAATTCATGTTATTTATTTATTTAGTCAAAACAAATGTAATAACATTACTCCCTCCGGGTCATTAACACCGACTCACTTATTTTTTACACTTAAATTTAGGAAGGTAGAATTAGTGGTTGAAAATGCATTGAAAGAGTAAAAAGTAATTTGTGTGGATGAAAATAACCTAGAATTTGCCAAAAGGGGAAAGGAATCAATATTAAAAAAATCATCTTAAAAAAGAAAGCGAGTCAATGTAAAAAACCCGAAGGAAGTATGTGTTTATCGCTAAACATGATCCATGATATTTTTAAAAAAAATTTGTTTATCGTGAATATTAGTTTGAAAACTATACCAAAACACATTCAAACTATTGAAAATTATAGTAAATAACATTAAACTACTTGATTGGGGAAAATATATATTAATAGTTGAGTGTTTTAAAATTAATTGTTCGAATTAAAGTACGCTAACTTGAGTTGAACGTAATGAATGGAAATATAATTTGTCACGTTGCTCAAGCGCAAATTCTAGTTTGTTTGAAGATTAACATTACTTTAAGTTTTTAACCCACCTGCATTGGATTCTAGGGCCAGCAAATCTTTATGTGTCACTAACTATTCCCGTGTAACATGAGAACCAGACGATTCTTAGAGCTAATTAAATAAAACTATTGGATGATCCGCTTGTCCATTTTGTATAATTCGGATGTTTGATGGTTACAAGAGGGTGCTGCTTGGAAAAATACTTAAGCTTACAAATATCTATAAAATGTCAAAATCAACACAAGTGGCCAGGTAATCTGCCCCGACCAGGTGCAACATAGGTTCGAATCCCTCCCCCCTCTGAAGTTCTATTATTATGACTTTAAGTTTTCGTATACACCGTGTTAGGTGTAGAACCTCGTTGTGTGTGAGTCATATGTGGTTTTAAGTTTTCGTATACACCGTGTTAGATGTGGAGTCTTACTTTCCCCCTCCCCCCAGAAAAAACTTCGGTGAATGAGGGGTAAATATACATCTCGCCCCTCCTCGCTCAGGATCCGCCCCACCCCTTCCCTCCTCACATTTTGGTCTAGTTCCGCCACTACTTGTGGAAGTCTTACCCGTTTTGTGTGAAACACTTTTAATGAAATGGATTTCCCTTAATATTTTAAGGGGAATTTTAATTCCATTCATGTGTTAACATGAAAGAACCAAACCATCTAGTCGATCTTTAGATTTTAAGTAAGCAACCACTTAACTTTTCTGTTGTGATGAGTTGAATTTAGATCAGATAAGTAATACAACGTAACATAAAAATATGAATGACTAGCGACAACCTTATATAAATACAATCATGTTCATCAGAATTAAGAGAGAAGATAAGTACTCACTCAGTCCCAGCTTAAATTACCTAGTTGCTTTTTACACTTTATCCAAGACACATGTTTGACCATTAATATGTTTGCCTACGTATAATAACGGCAAATAAAAAGTTACTTTTCGAAAACTACTTGTTGCGACGAATTTAACAATATCACATATATAAATATTATTGTTCATTTATCTATTCTAATATGCGGTCAAACTTTATTGCAGAATAGTGTCCAAAAAACATCCCTGCAAATTAAGCAGGACAGAGGGAGTACATGATTTACATAGTAGCTGCATAATATTTACTAAAATAGTTTTATGTCAATTTAATGTATTTGATTTGGTGATACAAGCAAGGGCGGGAATTCTGAGTGATTCTCCTTTCACCACCCGATGTTTTTATTTTATGCAATCCTTTATTTGTTCAAGAGTGGGACGGAGGGAGTATCTTTACTTTTATTGCTTAAAGTCTTACATGTTTCTGTCATCTATGACCATTATTTTGCTTATATTTTTTGGCCCTATATATTTACGTTAGAGTAAAGTGATAAAATAATTATACTTTTTAGATGAAAGTTTCAATATAACCCTGTAATTTCATAAAGTGTCAATCTAGCCGTTGACTTGGCCGAATTTTTAGCCAACATTTATTTGGTCAGATTCTGGTGAAAAGACAATTTACCCTTGACTTTAAAAAAATAAAAATCTAAAAAATCCTCTGTCTTCTTCTTTTTTCGACTCTCTCGTTTCTTTCCTCCATCGCCCTCGATCCATTTTCATCGTCGATTCCAATTTCTTTTCTTCGATTCCACTTTCTTTTCTCTGATTCCACTTTCTTTTCTCCAATTCCGTTTTCTTTCGTTGCCATCGGATAGCCCGGAGGTTGAAGAGCCGAAGGAGGAAACGGTTGCTATTGTGTTGCCTAAGGACCGTCGATGACGCCGGTCTTGCGTTCTTATTGGTAGTGCCGGAGACCAACCTGGCGCGGGAGGTGGTGGAGAGAGGACGGGGTGGTGGCTCCCAACTTCAATACGCAGCACACCAAGAACATGCACTAGGAGATTCATTTGCATTAGAGGGAGGCGGTCGGGGGAGGCGGCGGTCGGGGAAGAGTTTCGAGGAGATGCAGAGATGACGGAGGTCAAGGAAGGAGGAGGGAGCAACGGTGGTGGGGGCTCGGAAAGAAAAAGGGTTTTCGGCGGACGCGGAGGTAGGGGAAGCAGGATGGAGCAGCGGTGGTGGAGGCTGAGGAAGAAGAAGGGTTTCCGGCAGGCGCGGTGGCGGAGGTCGGGAAATGAAGAGAGAGCAGTGGTGGTGGGGCTAGGGATGAAAAAGGGAGCACGGGCAGGGGGCGGCGGTGCATGATGGTGAAGGTGGCAAGAGTTTTGAATTAGGGTATTGATTTGTGATAAGGGTATTTTTGTCATTTCATTTCCTATTCTTGCCTGAATTCATTTGGTTAATGCTGGAATTTGGGAGTTTGGCACAAAAAAATTTAAAGTTAGGGTTAGATTGACACATATAATAATTAGTTACGATTAAATTGACACTTTTTGATATTGCAGGGTTATATTGGATCTTTCAACCTAAAGTTAGGGCTATAAATATATTTATCCTTTATCTTATCTCAAACACGATATAATAGAAATTGTTTGTTTCCTGGATGGTGCTGTCAACTAGGGATATTGAGGTCATTTTGACAAAGCTAAATCCAAGTTGTCTAAAAATAACATACTAACATTATAATATGTTAATGATTTAATTCTTTACTATATATAATCAATCATAACTTATACTAATATTATAATATGTTACTGATTTTAATTATTTACTATATATAATAAATTTGTTAAAATATGTAATAAAAATATAAATATCTCATTGTACTATACATATATGTGTGTATATATATCACTGAGGAAAATTTAAATAAACACATAATCTGTAGAGTCTGTCTCATGAAGGACGGTATTTCCATAAGTCATGGAAAGACCAAGGTTTAAAGTGCAAATTAGAAGAAATTAAGATAAAATTTTCGGGTTGCATGAGTTGGTTGTAAACTTTATAACTACTACACGTTGCATAATAAATTTTTAATATTGCAACTAAGACCTTTAACCTTTTATTATTGTAATTAAACTCCGTCTTTCCATAAGTCTTTGGAAAGACGGTCTTTCCCAAAACTTTGCCTAATCTGTAACAACAAATGTTTGGACTTTTTTAATACATCGATTAAGTAATTTTGATAAAAATATGTATACATATTATTTACTTATTAATTTATACATGACAAAGTCTTGTTTTAGATCGACTAACTGTTAAATAAGGACATTTTATAATTAATGAGACTAATAAGGTCATTTGATATTTATTTTTTATTTATTTCAATGAGATACATATAATTATGATATACTTTTAAAATTAATATCAACACATAAATAATTAATTTTAAAATAATTTGAATGAAATATTATAAAAATAATTTTATTGTATTTAATATTTAACGATTTCTAACTATCTAATGTAGTTTTTCTTAGATGACTAAATTTTTAAGAAAAAATTCTTTTTCACTTTAAATGTAAAAAACAACATGTAAACAAATCTTAATACAAATATTTTAATTAACAATATCACGCAACGCACAATGGTATTTCGCTAGTTACCAACTAATTTTGGACCAGGTAACATCAAAGCGTGACTCTTGGGCTTTAAATAACATGGGCCTATTTTTCGGGCCATCATATACTCAATACAATTTGTACCAACAATGTATGATCATGTTACTATTTGAGAGCATTTCGTTCGAAATCCTTGATTTTCAACATTAAAATGTAATTATGATATTGAATGCTAAAAAATGTAATAGCTCGATTTCCGCACAGCAATATTGAAAAATGGAAGGTAAGGCACCGTTCTTTTCACTTTAATTTTAAGTCCATTTCAATTAAATTCACTTGTATTTTAATGAAATAATTTAATTTGATTATATTAGTATTTGTCTTAATTAGTTTTTGTTCTGTTTAGCTCAATTCAGCAACAAAAACAAAAAAGACCTAACTCAAGTCATGTGTTTGTTCACCTGATTTAAACTGATCTGAAATTAATTGACCAAAATAAAATTAAGTGAAGTGAAAATTAGTAGCAAGATACCTGATTTAATTTAATTTTTTCAAATCAAAATGATTTGAATCGAACTACAATTAAATTAATGGTAAGCAATACTTATCATTTTAAAATATAATATTTGTGACTTTGATTGCCTAGCTATTGTCAGCAATACTCCCTTCGTCCCAACCTAAATTGCACATCAATCATTATCAGGTTATTCAAACATGTTTGACCGTTAATATGTTCACCTACGTATAATAACGACAAATAAAAAATTAATATTTAGAAACTATTTGTTACGACGAATTGAATAATATCACATATGTATATATTATTGCTCATATATCTATTGAAATATACGGTCAAACTTTGATTGAGAATAGTGCAAAAAAAGTAAATGTATAATTTAGGGTGGGACGGAGGAAATATTTGTTTCCATAGCTTGCCTCCAAAGCTAAATTTACACCACCAATGCACCAAAAACAAAGATAAGGCAAGGCTATAAATATTATTTTTAAGTCGGTGACTCTCCTGACAGACGACGTGTCTTATGGACAAACCATTTATTTTTATCCTATACACTGTATTTGTTAAATTACATACTAAATTTGAAATTTTGAAAATATATTTTATATTTTTACATTCAAACACACATTATTACTTGCTTTAACTTTTAAAATATAATATTCAAATTTTATTTGAAAAAATACAATATTTAAGATAACAGCCACTATAAACTGTCCATAAACTCATGGAAAGTCCGCCTTCCCTGAGATTTTCTCTTTTTTTAAAAATGACCCCATCCTCCAAAAATTCAAACCCCCTTCATTGATCATCATGGTCACCATCCACAAAACAACAATAAAAAATACAAAAGCATAATTAATACATTTTAATATAATTTTTTACGGAGTATATATCTAACAATATTATACGAGCACTATTTAATTATATAAAGTCCACATCTTGTTCACTTGCATGCCAGCTGTGCAATGGAACTAAATGCATCACTTCCCTTTGTCTAAGCTGTAAAGACAAAATAACCCATTTGTTCATTCACTCAATAAACTACTAAGACATATCACTTTCACCAACTATTTAATAAGCTCTAAAAATGACCTTAGATAAGCTACCCAGATTTAAAATATTTCTTGCCATTCCACATTCCACCGATTCTCATAAATTACTTCCAATTCATATTATTTAAAATCTCTTCCCTGGTACTTCGTTTCAATATGTATGCCATTATAATCCCCCGCTTTCTGGAATTGATATGAACTGATTGATTTGACAGCCATAAATACAAATATAATGAACTGAACTGAACTGAACTGAACTGAATATAAATATACTGAACTAAATTTAATTAAATTGAATTGAAAAATTAAAATTAATTTTAAAAATGAAAATATAGTAACATATGACTAAAATAATCTAAATTTCATCCTAAATATTCATGTTGAGAACTGAATTAAATTTAACTGAATTTAAATGGATGAACTAAACTCGAATGAAGTGAAGTGGAGATAAACTCTGGACATGATGAATTTTCAAAATCAATAACATATATTCTCATACTCCTTCTGGTCGCCTGTAATTGGCACCGTTTGACCGCACAATTTTTCATGTCATGTTTGACCATCGATAACTTTTGTTATACATAATAATAGACATCATGTGAGATGTCTTTGGATTCTCCGTAACGTGTAGTTTCTGAAAAGTAAAATTTATCGTTTGTTATTGGACAAAACTAAAGTTATCGGTGGTCAAACATGGCATGAGAAAATGTCCAGAAAAAGGGTGTCAATATAAAAAGACCGGAGAGAGTATTGGACACCTGGAGCCTTCCCATTTACATATTTAGGGCGTCCAATTTTTTATGGAAGGACCAAACACAACTATTTTCAGTCAATTTTTTAAAAGATATCAGCTAAAATTCTCATGTGGAAATATAAATGGTTAAATCAAGCTGGTAGGTTAATATTGCTGAAACATGTTCTTTCAGCAATCCCTCTTCATATTTTAGCAGTTTCAAAACCTATAAAGGGGGTCATAGACAAGTTACATACTCTTTTTGCCAAGTTTTTCTGGGGAACTTCAGAATATGGTAAAAAAAAAGGTGTGTAGCAGTTGGATAAAGCTAGGTTTTCCATATATGGAAAATGTCTTGGATGTTAAAAACCTTCACATTCTCATCAAAAGTTTTTCTATAAAAAGTTGTTGGAAACTTCAGAAAGGGAATTCCTTATGGTCTAACTTTATGTGGTCCTTGCCTAATTACTTGAAATTTTGAAAACCTGGCATAGGATAAAAGAAGTAGAAGCCATAGCTTCTGAAAATGTTTGCTTACAAGTTGGCAGGGGTGAGGTTTCTTTCTGGCATACTAACTGGCTAAACAAATCTGACCTTTTCAGTGCATGGAATACACA
>JAULKJ010302085.1:0-20331 GCA_032355405.1 Rubia balearica | reverse complement strand
GCGTTGGGCACAGCAACGTTGGGACCAGCTCAGAAGATGACCATTTGTTAGATGAAGAGGCCTTTGATGGATATTATTCATGAATTTCGATCTGTCCTAATACTGTGGTTTTAATTTTCCCAAGTTCTATGTTATTTTGCAGGAGAAATTTAATTATTATCCATTACTTCAAGGATTATCATGTTCTTAAATTAAATTTATGGTGGTAAAAAAGGATAGATTTTTCGTTAATATTTACAAAACTTTTTCACAAGTTATTCTAGGGCATTATTATACAATCAAAAAATTCCATTGTAAAATTCTATTTACAAAACATTATAAAATTCCATTATTCCTTTATAATTTATACAATAAAAAATTCCATTATTTAATTCATTTATTTAGTATATGAAAACAAGAATCAAGTGTTTCAAATTAATGCTTAATGTGAAACATAGTTTTGGGAAACATTGAAATTTCTGAAAATGTTGCACTTGTTTTCTATGATAAGTTTTGAGCATGTTTCATTTACCCAATCAAGTCATAATCGCGTAGTTATGATCATACAATACTCAATTGAACTATTGAATCGCCAATTTCGAGTTTTACCAATTCCAAGAATTCTTGGAGGGACCTAAGTGCAAAAGGTAAAAACTTAACTTGGAGTTTCAAATTTAATTCCGCTCGGATGCAATCCTACATTATGGGACCCTAATGTCAATTCCTAGAAACAATTTTTAAAAAAGTCAAATATTTGGTGGAAATAACTCACAAAGAAAAGTTTCTGTTTGAACTTCCTAACTTCTAAGTTATCTACAGTAAGATACTCTAGAACATGTACTAATGCTTTACCAAATTAAAATTAAATTTTAAAACATATAATAACCCAATAATACACAATATGGCAATGGATTTTTCCCAATAATACACAAGTAAACATGGTGTGTTTAACATTAAATTTTTAACATGGTGTTATAAACATTAAAAACAGTTAATGTTAAATACATAGTTAAAACATGGTTATACACACCATGTTTCCTTGGTGCTTAAACACTGCATAAATTCGACATTTTAAATCATTTTTTCAACAAATCGTAATTGTGCACAAAATTAAATGAAAAAGGCATTAGTTAGAGGGCATTGCATGCCAACCCCTTACCACTATTTCGAATTTGAAGGCCTCCTTCTTTAATTTTAAACTTGAGGGCGCCTCATTTTCCATTATTTGATACTTCACTTGTAGGCGTCTCCTTCCAATCGCATTAGTGTTCAAACTTCACTTGACAGCGGATGAGAATCGTTTATAGTTGGTCACCTCTTCATGGAAAAATTAGTGATGAACATATATTCTGGAGGTTGGTTGACATATTAAAAATGTAACGTTTCTTATTCTTACTTACTGATTACTTTCATGTAATTAATCATTGAGTTATTTTGTAAACAATAGATATTTCCCCCGACAAGAGGAGCGTACAATGGCTAGGAGATAACAAACAACACTGACACATGGTGTGAAGTTTGGGTGAACGTATCTTCCAAACGATTCGAGACTTATGTGGGCCTTGTGTATATTTCCACGTGTATTTGATTTCGGACATATTTACTTTTTTTCTAAAGTTATCATATGAATGAATTCTTTTTTCCCCACTTGTTTAGATTTTTACTTTTTCAAGATTCCTTGCTTAACATCAATTTAAGTTTTACATTTTGTGTTCTGGTCTCTTCTAAGTTTCTTCTATGATTTTTCCCCGGTTTTTTATTGGGGGTGAACCTGGATAAACTAAAAGAGGAAATTGAAAATATTCAAGCACCGATTTTAAAAATAAAAGCACTGGTGCTATAAACATGCATCCTCCAAAGTTGAAGCACCGGTAAATCATTGACATACCGGTGTTGAGTTATGTAACCTGTCTAGTTTCAGGCATCGGTTTATTTTATAAATCGGTGCTAGGAAAGAACCGGTGATCATTGTCAATGTACCTAAACAATGATTCAACAAGCAGCATCGGCATCTAACTTACTTTGTTGAAATTATATATAGAGCACCAATACATTATACATGTGCTGAGTTTACATTACTAGCACCAGTTTTGTTTATCGATGTCATAGTAACTACGTTTCAGCACCACCCTACTTAGGTATCGGTCAACTGGGGGTCCAAAACACTGGTGCCAGAGGCCCCAGCGACCGGTACCATAGAGGGGGCTGCAATAGTGTACTCATTTTTTTAAAAAAAAATTACAAAAACCCTTATGTACACAGGTCTTCCTATCTTATCATATTCATACCCTAACTATTGTCTTCTTCTGCCTCGTGTTGGGGATCTGGAATTTCCCGGGCCTCCTTAGTTATCAAAGGACCACCTTCAACACTTTTCTCAGTTTCTTTCAGATATAACTCCAAATGGCCCCTATTAGCATGACCTTGATAATAATAAAGGTTCTGATCCTTCGTTGAGTTATTCCCTCTAAGATTGCCTCTCCATTGGTTATAGGTTAGGCACCGGGGTCCTCTTATTCTCGTCTTCATCAACTTCAAGATTCCTTAGATCAGTTGCTATTGAAGCCTAGGAAAGTTATATGTTGGGATCCAACAACGGTAGCTAGACACCACCATCCAAGTGGCCTTATACCAAGAATGTTGTAAGATCCATGTTGCATATGGAACTAAGTAGCTATGGATCATCCCCCGTAGATCATCCAGGAGGTCTATTGAAAATCTTTAGCTAAAGCATGCAGACCAACCTTAACGACGAGCTCATAGATCTCCTGGAAGAACCCCCTTCATAGCTAGAGTCTTCATGGCCTTTTCCGGGAAATCCCGAAGAAGATCTATCTGAGCCTGGACAGTGGCATAGTTGGACAGCTGCCCCTTCAATTCCTGAATGTTGACCTAACTCAAGACCAAGTCATCTTGTGCAGTAGTGGCCTTACTAGAGGTCAAGTCAACTTGAGCGACGGGTAGAGAAACTTCCAAATCGACCACTCAACTTGAACTGACTTCAACAGCCTGACTCATATCGGCTTGTACAACTGATGCCAAGTGAGCCATATACTCATCCACTATCTAAGGCACCTGAGATGTACATTAATTTAAGTTAGCACATGAACGAAAGATTGAAAATAAATAGGTTGGAGTTACATATACATGTTGCTGGTAAGTCTCGAGATATTTGAGAGCTAGAAGAAAGGAAAATCAAGGGTTACCCATAGATTTGAAAGCCATAGATTCATTAGGAGAAAAGCTATGAATTGGAAAGGAAGATTAAGAGATCTGAATTCTTGAATCTGGCCAAAGGATCCACGTGTTTTCCTTTTATCCTTCTTGATTTAGTGTAATCGTCTAAATTAAACACTTCTTTTATTTATCATGCTTCGGCGGTAGAATATTAGCATGCAATATCGGTGGTCTCAATGCAGCCTCAACCTCAGTCGATGTTTCTTCACGCACCTCCTTAATTTTCGTCTCGTGCGCCTTATGCGCTATCACTTTTATCCTTGCAATAACCCTCTTTGTTCTGTTTTGAAGGATCTAAACTATGTTTATTTCGTGGATGCTGAAATTGAAGATCTTCATCAATTTAGCAGACTTAAGCAATGGTTTCTCATCCTTAGGTGTTAACATTGTTGGTTCTAAATGTGTTCCAAATGAAGTGTCGCTCAAATGGCTCTATTGGTCATCATAAGGTGCGGTTGATTGCTAAAGAATTTTCTTAGCTTCCTGGTATTCATTATGATCATACCTTTACTCTTTTTTTGAAAGCTTTCAATGTTCAAACGGCTCTTTCCCCTGCCACGATGCGTGAGTGGAAACTTCATCAATTGGATGTCAATAATTTCTTTCTCTATGGTGTACTTAACTATCGTATTTACATGGAACACTCATAAGGTTGTAAAGACCCTCTTCTTCGTGACCATGGTTTTCATCTTTTAAAGGGTATATATGATTTGAAACAAGCTCCTCGATTTTGGTTCAACTTTTCAATTTCTTCTCCCACATCTTGGATTTGTGTGCAGTTATGTAGATACTTCTGTTTATGTGTGCCAGATGATCCTCTCTTCTATAATTATTGATTTTATGTTGATGATATTATTATTACATGAAATAATGCTCCTCTGCTTTAGCAATTCATCGCAAATGCTCATCACGAATTTGCTATCGTCGACTTAGGAGTTCTTCAGTAATCTTAGGTTTGCAAGTTGTGCCTAAATCAGATGATATTTTCTTAGGGCAAGCTAGATAGGCTTATGAAATTTTTCATTGTGGTAATATAACCTATTTTGTACCTATTTTTAATCTCTCTTTTTTCATAATCTCAATCACTTAGCTATATCTCAGAACTTTTTTTGGAAATTGCATGTTTTATTGTTCTCTGGTTGATGTTCTTCAGTACTTGATGATAACTCATCCTGATTTTCCTTATGTTGCAAACATGGTTCATTAGTTTATATTGATAACCATTTTCAGGCTAGCACATAGATTCTAGGAAAACGTGCTTTTATAACCCTACCTACTTGATATAAGTGCCAATATAACCTTTTGATAACTAAAAGTGCAGATAAAACCCTACCTAGTTGATGTAAGTGCAATTCTACACATTCCGACATCCGGTGGTGGTCCGACGGAGGTCCGGCGGCAACGGGCAGCGGTCCGGCGAAGTCAATGCCGGAAATGAGGTCTGAGGGTTATATTGGCTTTTACATTAACTAGTTAGGGTTATTTTTGCATTAAAAAATATCTGAGGGTTATATTGGCACTAATGTCAAGTAGGTAGGGTTATATTGGCACTTTTTCCTAGATTCTATGATATGTCTATGGTACCCTTCACTTATGACCATCATTTCATGCGAATTCAACTACAACTGTGGTTACTCTGATGTTGATTGGACTCATTGTTTGAGACTCACCATTATACTTGTGGCTATGCTACTTTTTTTGTGGTAAGATGATTTCTTGGAGTGCTAAGAAGTATCATGCGGCGTCTTAATCCAATTAAGAGTCGGAGTATCTTACCTTGACTTACACTACGACTAAGTTAGCATAACTATTGAATCTTCTTTGGAATCTTCAGTTATCTTCTTTTGTGCCTCTTTTGCTATCCTGTGATAAGGATAGTTCTGTCTTTCATGCTCATAATCCCGTTTCGTATAAGAGACTCGGTATATTGTAGGGTTTACTAGGGCTTTCTAGTGCCTTATACATTTACTATTCTAACCCTTGTACATAGCTATATATCAATACATACAACCACCATTAATATGGATTTTACATTCTATCAAGAAGTAATTAAATTCTACTCCAATTTTTATTTAACCAGATAGGTGAGTAATAGTACAACTAAGATGGTGGAAGTTTTCCATTCAAGAATGAAGAAAACATAGTGAGTGCTTGAGCGGGCCGGTAACTAGGAACAAAATGCCCGGATCCTCTCACTGTCACAAACGTCAAATTCTCATATTCAACTGCATAACCAGCAACCTGATCATCATACAAAATCATTATTGAGAGAATGTAAAAAACATACGATAATTTTGATACGAGCGAAAAAATATACTCACTCCGTCCCACTCTAAATTGCTTATTTACTTTTTGAGAGTCAAACTTTGCAAACTTTGACCCTAAATATAAATTGATATACAAATAATAAATATATCATGTGAGATATTGTTAGATTTGTCTTAACATATATTTTCTAAATATTAACTTTGTATGTGACATTATTATATGTATCTAGAGATATTTACGGTCAATTATGCTCATTGAAGACCGTGAAAAAGTAAATAAGCAATTTAAAGTGAGACGGGGGGAGTATTTTATTAGCATTTGAGGATGCTTCTAAAAAGGATTGGGTATGAGCCCGTGTAAGGATTGTAGAATTGATGCCTATCTGGGGAGGAAGAAGGTGCGGGAACATCTCGTTAGGAGGAGTTTTCAAACTTCCTACACTCTTTTGGTTTGACATGGGGAAGTAATTAAGAATCCCTCGTAAACGATTAAAATGACCAGCACTAAGATGAGGGATGAATTAGATTGAAATGTGGAGTTTGATGAAATGGTGGAAGATATTACTAGGGAGTTCAAAGGTAAATCTGAGTCTATACAGGCATTGATTGATGACAAAGGAAAGCCTTTTTACAAGGGTTTGAAACACTCGGTTTTTAGTGCGACCTTGCACATTATGAATTTGAAGGCAAAATTTGGATGGACGGACAAGTCATTGACCGAGGCTCTCCAGTTGTTTAGGGATTTGCTTCCCGAAGGTAATCTATTGCTTGATAGGTTTATGCCGCAAAAAAAAAAATACTTTGCCCAATGGGTTTGGAACTCCAAAAAAATTTATGCATGCCCAAACAATTGTATGTTGTACAGAGGAAGTAGACATATATAGAGAAACTTATTGGGTTTGCGGCGATTCTCGGTATAGGTTGAAGAGCGGTGGAATTGTTGTGGGTGCGGAAGTTGTATCCAATTTGAAGAAAAAGACACCAAAAAAAGTGTTATGGTATCTCCCTATCATTCCTCGTTTGAAGAAGTTGTATGCGTGCAAGGAAGATGCACAGTTGTTGTGTTTGCACGCGGATAAGGCCTGACCGGCCGATGATGTGATTAGACATATTTCAGATGGTGAGCAATGGAAGAAATTCGATGGTCTATACCCCAATTTTGGCAATCAATCACAAAATTTGAGGTTAGGGTTGTGTACGGACGATATGAATCCATTTGGTAATATGAGCAACAATAATAATAGTTGGTCTGTGATGTTGGTGATTTACAACCTTCAGTCTTGGTTGACCATCAAATGCATGTATGTTTTGTTGTCTTTGATGATATCAGGCCCGGGGCAGCTAAGTAATGATATTGATGTGTATCTTGCTCCTGTAGTCTAGAATTTGTTGACGTTTTTCAATGAAGGTGTTTGAACGTATGATTGTTTGGTTGAAGACTTCTTCACTTTGAAAGTTATTTTATTTTGCAACAGTAATGACTTCCCCGCGTATGGAAACTTGTCTTGGTATTCTGTGGAATGCCACTTAGCTTGTCCCGTGTGTGACAAGGATACTAATTTCTGTCAACTAAAACATGGTTCTAAAATAGTGTATCAGGGACATGGGAGGTTTCTTAATGAGGGGTATCCATGGCGGTTGGCGAAGAAATAGTCTAATGAAAAATTGAAGGCTAGAGGAAAACCTGTGTCACTGACTGGTACACGGGTTTTGGATAATGTGAAGAATTTTCCCAATGACTCAGGGAAGAAGAAAAGAAAAGCGATTGTTGATGGTGGTAGTTGGAGGAAATGCTCTTTTTTCAATCTACCTCATTGGAGGGATTTGGATGTTTGACATTGTTTGGATTTCATACACATTGAGAAGAATGTATGTTATTCCTTGATTGGGACGTTTTGTACCCCCGGGAAAAAAGGACGGGTTGAAATCAAGGCTTAATTTGGTTGAGATGGGAATCCACCGGTTTGTGCGATAACAATATGGATTTGTCGCTCCACCAGTTAGTGCGATGTCGCAGATTAGTCTCGGATACATCGGTTCTCGTACAATATTATAACATTTAGTATTTGATTACACAAATATTTGTTACGTGATACCTAATATTTTATTACACAAACATTTGTTTGTAGTTATCCGTTACATACCTAATGTTCCCCAACTCATGAAATTTTTACAATTTAGACGAAAATCAATGATTGTGAAATTGATGTCGGAAAGTATGAGAATCTAAAGAACCAAGTAGAACAATGACGGAAAGAAGATATTAGAATATATTAAAATACATGAGATTCGTATGAAATTTAAACATTAATTGTATTGAACCTACATTGTCCACATTGCACATTGAAAGTCCATCGATAACTCTCTATGTCCTACTACAAAGAATACACATGAAAAAGAGTGTATGCTAGAATTTGGTAGTCCCATAACATAGTCATACATAGATGACATTAATCTGAACATGTAAAAAGTACCTGGTCGGCTTAAACCGACGTCGCATTGGGTATTGAACGATGTCGCAAAGTTCGACAAAAGAACAACGTCAGATGTTCTTAGATATGATAATAATTTTATAGCATTTGCGACATCAATCATTTTCAGTCCCATATTTTATAGGTAGATCACCTATGATCGACGTCGCACATTCGCACCGTGTTCATACGAAGATAAGATTATTGTCCACAATCCGTCCTAATCAAAGCCATTTTTATCACACATTTCAAACATTGCACTATCTAGAAAATACGAAAATATACATTATACAACATGTCACATAATCATCATAATATATGAAAATATTCAATCTTTGATCGATGACAAAGAAAAACATATAGAAGGTATATGGTAATAAAAATTGGAAATGAACATGGAATGGATGTAGAACTACATCAATTAATTTGAACCCGGAGATGCCCCATTCTCCTATGCTTGTTGATGTTTTAGAGAAGCAAATTGAGTAAGTTCTTTATTGGTTGTATTTGTGTGAAATGGAAAGAATGGTATGTAGATGGATTTATAGGAGGATTTGATGTGAATTGTGTGTTCTTGCTGAATGTTATTTAAATGGAAAATTGATGGCTGGAATTTTTGGTTCAAATTTTCACCCCAAATTTTTGGCTCCCGCCGAAAAATTCAATTCGAACAACATTGTAGAGGGACCGCTTTTGGATTCATTTTGTACGAAAAAATTGTGACATCGCACATATGCATCACAATCAAATTTAGGAAAGTGTCGTAAAATAATCCATGTTAAGAGTGCAGCCCGAAATGATGACCCGTTTATGCACAAGTGGGAACACCATTGTTCTTAAAATATGAACAAAAAATTGTTATCTGTAGTTTTACGTTTTAAGTTCTCGTACCCTGTCGGAGGGATCTAAGTGAAAAATTATAAATGTACACTGGCATTCCAAAACCCAATTACGATCGACCCAAAATAAAATTTTGACATCTAAACTTCAACTAATACTTACCGTGGGTTATAAAGAAACTGGTCTTATTCCACATATAATGTGCACAAGTTATTCTGAATGACGCCTTGTATACTCAAAGTATTCTCCTGCAATTAATTATGCCTTGTACTATCGCTTTAAAAAATTTGACAGACGTTTCTTCGAAAACCAAGAATATGAAATTTTATGCGATTTTATGTGGTGGATATGAAACGTTCTCATAATGCTTATGGTAAGGATATTAATGAAATATTAATAAAAATGACGGACGATTACCCCGTTATATCCGTCCACGACCAAATTGGAACATTGTGGTCGTGAATTGGTTAAGTGTATCTCCAATTTTACATTACAAGTTCTCCCACTATTTTAGGGGGACCTAAGTACAATATTATATATCGACACTGGCATTCCCGAACCCAATTGCAATCGGCCCTAAAATGAAACTTTTACATTCGATGTTGAACTTGTACTTATTGAGGGTAATAAATAAACTAGTTTTATTCCACATAAACTTCAACAAGTTCTTCCGATGACGCCTTGTATACTTGTAAGTAGTTTTCTACAATTTACTCTATGCCATATACTATCGTTTAAAAAAATTTGAGACGTAATTCTATTATCTTTTAATTTCTTCAAAAACCAAGATTATGAATTTCATGCGATTCTATGTGGTAGTTCCCATGGAACCAACGCGTCAATAAAGTTTACCGTTTGTGCTAAAATTGATTCCCTTCAAACTGGACATCTATGAAGTTCATGGACATTTATAAATTTCAATTAGTAGTATCTAATATACTATTAACTGTTATTATGGTCAATTATGTTCATTTTGGTTAAACTCGGGCCAGCCAAGTTTCTATGCTAGTGGCAGAAATGGTGAGGCCCACTTCCATAGGATCCAACGTCAATCCAATGTCGGTGAGTTATCGCTTAACACGACAAACTTGCGACCTCGCATATATTGTTGGTCAAACATAGGCCCGTTACTATGCTAGTGGGCTAAAATGGTGAGGCCCACAAATATCTACAATGTCGGCTCCATGTCGGTTTGGTCGATTGATTTGCGACATATTTTCATCCTTGGTGGAATTCACAACGCTTCGTAACGACTATATATATGGAGCTCACCTTATATATATATATATATATATATATATATATATCTTTAAACATTCAATTTTCCCTCGAATTTAAGCAGTTCCTTAACTTATCATTTCGAAGGTTGGTTTTAGATGCTAATTTGGGAGTGTTAGATTATTAGTGCTATGGTAGTCTCATGAGTACCGAGAGGATTTGTTTGATAGATCCGCCTTGTGAGTGCTGAGATGGTAATAGACAATCATCTTAATTGGCTAGTCTTGTGAGGAATTGCATGTTAGCAACATTAGATCTACCATGTTGATGTTATTAAAATCGTAACGAGGGAAACCCTAGCTTACCCCGATAATTGAGCATTTTTAGTTTGTAGCGACTAGAGTGGCACAGACTCTAGAGTTTTCACGAGGTAGTAAAGTCCTCTTCCTTTTGAGTTCTAGGATAGGTGCTCATAGTGGAGGTCTTGGTTTTGTGATTGAGTTTACTCCTGCATCTAGCTGTTGCGACCTATTCAAGGCATAGTTATTTTAAGTTGGGGCCGGTTAACCCCAAGAGTGAGCTACAGGGGTGGTCAATAGAGAAGAGCACCCCTAGCAAGTTACAGAGAGGTGAGATGTTAAGGAGGGGGAAGAACTAGCTGTGTGACATGCTGTGGGATTTCTTGGGGAATTAATATCTCCATACTATACAACATGAAAATTGGTTGATAGTTGCTTATGTGAATTAGAGTCTATGTCCAAATCTATACATTTATCATGTGATGCAAATAACCTCAAGATTAGTTAGCTTATATTTTATCTTGTTTTACTTGAATGATAAGTAGTTTTAGTTCAAACACAACCCCCACCCCTTTTATATTACTAGTTATTCTTGACACACAATTAGGGTGACGCTCAAGAGTGAATTGTGTTTAGCTAAGCTTTAGGCTCTAATATCTTTGTGGACAACCATGTACTTGCAACTATTTACGTTTATCGTAGTTAGGAGTCAGATCAGGAGCAACATATAAATCTTTATCTTTGACCCCTCATATTCGTGGGATTGAATGACCCCGCGAGTGCAGCTCAACCCTTTAGATTTACACGGTCCATTTTTTTAGCCTTTTTCTTGGATCTTCTAGGACATTTCTGAGCACACGGGTTGTGTAATTTTAAATGGTCCAATTTATAGGACCTTTTTTCATAGTGAGATGATTTTATGAGAAATACAAACCATGTAAATTTACACGGTCCATTTCTTGAGAATTCCTTCCAAACTCTAGCCAGCTTCTGAGTGGCACGATTCATGCTATTTGAACATCTTCCACACTTGGCTTCAAAACTTGGTCTTTTTCTCCTCTTCGCTTACTATAATAAAACCATGCTTCTACCACTTTGTCAAATGGTATTCAATCTTCTACCAACCTATTGATTGGCCCTCTGACTATTACCATTTTTGTAAATGGCCTTCTCCAATTATAGTCTCTAAATAAGCTCACAAAAACAAGCATTATTTGACCAACTCATAGAGGTAAATACATTAGACGATAAATTCTCACAAAATAGGCAAGTTAGGGGAAATAACCACACTAGGTGATTCTAACCCTAAAGTGGTTTTCTAAAATAAACTCCTGAAGCACAATCAACACACTATTTTCACAACTACCCTAACAAAAAATATAAAGGCTTGCCAACCCTCACATCCTGATCTAAGGTATTCTAAAATACCGGAAAAAAAATCATGCCATCATAAGAATGGGGTATAAACATCCAAATAAGAATAAGAAGATAGCTTACCTACCCTGAAATCCCACAAATGGGCAAAATCAAGGGAAGATTTCAAATATTCTAATTGCTCTCATTTTTCCTAGGAGCCTCCTTGGGTTTTCATTCTAACTTTTCTTTTGTTTCAAAGCTCACACCTCACCTTTTACCACACATTTTATGCATCTCATTTTTGCATAGCGACCCGCACCTACGGGTTCATTCTAATTATCCCACGGGTGGTAGAGGATCAAAGATAGAATTTGTTTGTTGCTCTTGACCTTACTACTAACTACGATAAAGGTAGATAGTGGTAAGTCCAATGTTTTTCACAAAGATATTAGAGCCTAAAGGTTATACAAAGTCCAGTAGATTATGAAAAATGGAGATTTTAGCTCTATTTGGAGATTTTAATTATTTTTCAGCTCAAACAGATGCTGCATATGGTTCTCTAAAATGGAGAATTGGAGGAAACAGAAGATTTTATTCTTTGTATTGGTAGTAGAGAGAGGATGAAATACTTCGAGAATTAGAAATTTAATGCTATTAATTTCAATCACCTTTAATTTAAAGGTAATTTCCTTATTCTTGTAAATAATTTCTATATCTAGCTTTCATGACTACCGTAACTGTCATGCGTAGAAACAAATGTTGACTGGCGACATTGACCCGCCCCCTCTCAGAGTCGCTAATAAATAACCTTTTCACCGAAGATCTACCATTAACCGAGAGGGGACCGTCAAAGATGAAATTTGTATTATTTCTCCCGTCCTTACTACTATGCTACTGACCGATTAGGTAGATAGTGGCAAGACCAGGGTTGTCCATAGAGATGTTAGGAATATAAGAATCAACTACACACAACCGCGATCAGGTTATCAATCTGATCACGTGTTAGGAATAGCTAGTATTGCTAAAATGGGGTTTGGGGTGTTTTACTAACAACTACAAACATGAAAATAACAACATAATAAATTAAGTAAACTAACACTTGGGGAGTATTTGCGTAACATGATCAATGTTGTTTCGATACTATATTTCATCACTTATAAGAACTACAAACCCAATCTAGTGTTTATGACACATGGAGTGGTTCATTGTCAACACTTCCACATACCTTTCACGTAGGCATCGTTTCCGTAATTAGAAAAGTGCAACAAAGGCCATGCCTGCTGTGCAGATATGAATATCCCCTATACGATTACATTCCGGGTACTACACCGCGATTGCTTCTCCCTAGGCCTAAAAAGGCAAAGGGGGTAAAGCACCTTATCGATGGATCTAAGGTTGCAAATTGCTAACCTTAATTTGCTACTATAGCTATCTCTAGCCATAACCCTTTGGGATAATTTACCGACTAATATTAGTGTATGGTTGATCGTAACATTGACTCAGCAACCCACATGCACACACCAATACAGTTTCGGACTATCGTTACCCTAAGCACATCTAGGTTTTCCTCCTCGGAGGATAACAATAACTGTGGAAACATGAAAGTTGATGTGGTAATCCAACCAAATAAAGCCCTTGCCATTCACCTTTTGCTTTCTTCAGTGCTAATCTCCCTGTATTTATAGATGTCTGCATTCGTGGTTCCATATTGTCAGCATTTGAGATCGTGGGTTGCATCATGTTTCCTACAATCTCGGTTCGTGGTTAAACCTCCAAACTTGGTTCCGCCTTTATCGGTTCGTGGCTGAGTCTCAAGGCTCCACCATTCTCGGTTCGTTGGTGATGTGATCATTGTGCATCATGGTTGAGTATTGGGCTGGGCCTAAAGGCCAGGAACCTCCAGATTATGGTCTAAGTATACACCATAATCCCCCTAGCCATGAACAATAATAAATACGGAGCGATGACTTTTTTTATTTTTGTAGTATATTTGCAAACTATTTTTTCGCGAATCCTTGAAGCTATAACAAGTTCGCCTTTAATATAACTAATATTGTCTTCGCGAAGTGTTACTTGCTTCTTGGCTTCTAATGCGATGTTGTTTATGTTTTCTCTTTTGAAGTTTGAATTTAAATTTTAAATTTTCTCCTTGTCCGCTATACGTTTAACTAACTTAGCCGTTTGAGATTTTGCATCATTCAACTGAGATTTCCTCCTCCTTATTCGTTGTATTGTTCCGAAATTCTTTCTCATGCCATTGTGTCTTCCCCTTTATAAATGGTTCAATTTTGGTGTTTTGATTACGTCAGTATTCAGTGCATTGTGTGTACCTATATCCGGCCAGCTTCTCGTATTCCGAAAAAGGTGAGCTGCGTTTTGACAGACATTGATTATTACTTTCTTTGTCCAATTTAACTTCTCTTACCTTTTCAGTTTTGTAAATTAAATTTCCTAACCCATTTTTATTCTTCAACTTCTTTTTCTCTCTTTTATTGCTCCAGTTCTTCGTCGTTGTTCATCAAATCGTAAGTTTTTCTTTTTTTGATCTTACTTCTCTGTAGGGCGATACTTATGCTTGTGTGTTTGGGCATCATCTCTATTATAGTATCTTTCTTTTTAAACCTTAATCTAGGGATTCTCTTATTGGTTTTCTTCTTCTCTCCTCTTCTTCAGTGTATGCTTTGTGTTTTTTCTTCAACTTTTTCTGGAATATACCTTTTTTACCTTTTGTAACTTCAAATTGATTAGTTTTCATCCGGATCTTAGGAGTTCTCACTGTTTCAATGTCTACCTCTAACATTGCCGAACCTTCAGTAAAAGATGTTCCTGTTGTCAGTGTCAATTCTGGGGAGGATCCGACCATCCAGCTGGTTCTTCTGCCATTAGCAGTATTCTCTCTGATTACTTCTTGGAAAATATTAAGAATTATTATCTTTTTTTATCTCCATATGAGCCTAGAGCTCCTGAGCCTTCTGAGAGCATTCACACCCCTCCTTCTGACTTAATCTCCTGCTACTAGAGGTGTTCATTGGTCCAAGACCGGACAGGACCGGTCGGAACCAATTAATACCGGAACTAGAATCATAAAAAAGTTTGGACCGAGTACCAGACAGGTTAGTAATTATTTAGGACCGGGACCGGAATGGAATTATTTCGATTTTGGACTGGTATGGACCGATTGGACTGGATTTTAGTAAATTCTTCTACAAAAATATTTTGGTGTTGAAAAAAATTCAATCAAAAATTTTAAAAGATGGTAAACTAGAGGTCACTGAAAAAAATTTACCGCAAAATAGGGAAGAATACTAGCTCATCGTATATAAATATAAAATAGCATGTAAACTTAAATTATATATACATAAATATATATATATATATAAGAGTAAGTTACCAGTCCATCTGGTTTGGACCAGAAAAATCAGGTCTTGGAACTGACCGAACCGGAACCCAGAATCCTTAAAAGTATTGGACCGAAGACCGGACCGGAATTCTTTATATTCGGTTCTGATCTTTATATTCCAGTCTGGTTCGGCCCATTTTACTGGTTCAAACCGGTTCATGAACACTTTTACCAGCTACTTAGATTATCTTTAGTTTGGACTTGTCTTTCCCCTACCTCAACATGTTCTAAACGTACTCTCACATTATCGGGTCGCGTTATCTCAGCTTCACCCCAAAGTTGTTTCAATTTTTGTTGCAATCTACCATGTGTGCGAAGCGGCCCAAGTTTCCTTTTCCACTGATCTATTCTGTAGTCTTTATCAGCTTCGCATGGTTAAACATTCATCAGACGAATTCACCCTTTACCCAGTCATTCCAACTGTTGAGTTTGTCAGTGGATTCCCTAATAACTGTGGTGTGTGGCATAAAAAAATATTATTTATGAAACCTGGTACTGGCAATCACCATTTTTTTCCATTTTGGAACTATAATGTTCCTAAATCCAAACTTCCTAAGGCTGGGGTTTGCCTTAATGCTGAGTCTGAGGTTGTATTAGCACTCAACAAACATTCGATGTTTCTTCGTAATGATAATACTGTGAACGAAGGCGTTTACTCATCACTATTTTGTTATTTTTCATTGTCTTATTTATTTATCACCTGCTGTTTTCATTGTCTTGTTGTCTATTTGTGCTCTTCTGACTTACTTTGTATACTAAATTGCAGATATGGGTTAGACCAAGTGACCCAATGAGATAGTTTTTTTCTCCGATGATGAATATGAACAGCCCAAAGATATGGGTGTTCAGAAAAGGTGGTCGAAGCTGGCTCCCAGCTAAAAACTTCTGATGCACCGCTAAAGAAATTAGGGAGATCGTTGCGCACAATACTCATGACACTTCTCATAGAAGAAAGAACAAGAAGCGAATAGGTGGGTCTTCCAAAACTTTGGAGCCTCCTAAGAAAAGGGTGCATTAGCCATTCCCACTCTAAGCCCCCACCTTGAATCCATGATTTAATGGTGGAAGGAACTATTCATGTCTACCTATCCAAACTATCTCTCTATGAGACAATAGTTCTGGTATGTTTTTTTAAGGATTTATGTGTGGCTTAGTTTTGTATTTCCTTATTATGATCTCTAATCACCATGCTTGTTTGCATACTTCTGAAAATCAGGTTGGTGAGAGTTTACAGCTCGTTAGCCAACGAGTTACCGAGTTTGCTAAAGGAGACGGTTCGCTCCTGGATAAATGGCAGGTTGCTAAAGTAGAGTGCACCACTTTGAATGCCTCTGTTGAGGCTGCTAAAAAGCTTGTGCGTTCAGCTGAGGAGCGTGCTTTGGCTACTGAGAAGGAAGCTGAGAGGTTGCAGTCCGAGTTGGAGGAGATGCAGACTAATGGTCATGCTTCACATGCAGGGCTTTGATATTTTGGTTAATCATAAGTTTTTGAAATATCTTGACTATTTGGGATCTAATGTTCATTTTTAAGATCGTCCTGGGTATGTGTCATTTCCTTCATTTTGTCCTATTGAGTTAGGTGAAGCTAGTCAGTCCTTGTCCAAGGAATATTTTGAGCTTATTTCTGCTAATCATTTTTCCATTCCAGAATCTATTCGACTATACCTTGGATGGAAACTTCTTTCCTCCTCATCTTCTCCAACTCCTTCTGCAACCCGCCCCTGTAGCACATTTTTACCTGAGGGCTACAATATTGAATCTTTGGAAAGAATATAGTTCGTAGCTTAGTTGATCTTGAATCCATTGGTGTGTATATGCGTTCACTCCATCTTCCTTCCCGTGTTTATGAATGGCCAGTATGTTTGGGTATTCGCTTGAAGTATATGTTACTTGGTATCCACGATCTCGAAGTTGGATGGACAAAGAATCTAAAGGATACTCAAGATTCTGTCCGCGAACTGAAAGAGTTTTGTGCTGAACAAAACAACATTATTCAGTGCTAACAACAGAGCATGGTTAGGATGCTTTCTCAGTGGAAGGATGCTAAGAATTTTTCTTCAAAAAAGGCTAGCGAAGCTCATCAAAAGACCCTGATCATTGACAAGCAGTGTTCTTGCATTGACGATCTATTGGAGCTGTTGAAGAAAGAGAAGAGCGAGTGTGATCATTTTGCTTCTTCAGCCGGGTGGCAGGGTAGATTTGATGAGCAATTTTCCATAAAAACTCAGCTTCATAGTGAGAATGAAGAACTTTGTGCTGAGTGTGATCTTCTTGACTCATGTGTGCATTAGCTTGAGCAAGCTTATGTTGATTACAAGGATAAGCTTCAAGTCCTTCCCTCATCATCTCGTGGTTCTACTGGTCGTGAGGACATAACAATAAGCATCAGCGGGCAAAGGATTAATTTTTCTGATGCAGTTAGGTCTTATATTCGTCAATTGGAAGATGAAGTGAGGAATTCGGTGGCTACGAATAAGAATTATCAGGATATTGTTGATGTTATGAGTGTACAGCTTGATCGCGAGGAATTAGGCCCTATAATTAATTTCAAGGCGTACTATGCCAAGCATCTTAATCATATGGAACGAAGAGGTGTAACGTGGCATCCTGCCCACTTATATATGAAATGGAGTTATGACAATATGTTAGAAGATAAGTGCAAGCTGAGCGAGCTCATCATGAGGCTGAGCAGTCTCATCGCGAAGCTGGGTAACCTCATCGCCGTGGTGGTTCCTCGTCCTCTGGATGATCTAGCGCATCAAGGCGCCGATAGATTTCCTTTTCTTTTTCTATCTGATATAACAGTTTGTTTTTTTGGAATTTTTGCAGTAGTACCTTAGACTGATTTATATTTCTTATTTTAGTTATTTTGTTATCTACCAACACAGTGCTGTGCTTTTTTCACTATCTCTTGTTCATTTGTTTATGCATCTAGCAGGTCTGTTACTTAAGTTTTTTTTAACCTTCACCAAGGGAGGCTGTATAGTTAGTTTTTACTGCTTATATTGCTGGCCTGTTTTCCTGTTTTACAAGGTCTAGAGTATTCAAAATTAAGGGTCAATAGTGGGCGAAGTTGCAAGATCTATTGCTTTCTTTTTTGCATTTTTGGGCATATCTGCCCTTTCTTACAAGATCTATAGCTTTCTTAGTTGATTTTACGAAGTTCTGAGATCTATAGCTTGGAAATTCAGGAACTTGTATTTGCAAACCGCAAGATCTATTGCTTGCATCACTATTTTGTTAGGCATATCTGTGTTTGTGCAAGATCTATAGCTTTCAAAAATTAAATTACAGCTTTACAAGATCTAGAGCTTGCAAAGTCGGAAGGTTGCAAGTTATTGCTTCACGATTGCCCAGGCTCGATTGAACGCGATGTGCCTTAGTTTGATATTATTTTGAAATAGTAAGTATAGAACATGAAAAGTAGTTGCACGTAAAGACACTTTTTGATATTTATCATGTACGGCTGTGATAATATCGCTTTCAAAACAAAACAAGAACGTGAACATCGCCCATGATCATTTCATGGCTCTTATACACTCTACATACTTCCTATTATCCACCTTAGTTGTAGACATAGAATTTCCTTAAGCTGATCACATTCCAACTGTTAGGTGCTACCATTCAATCTCTCTAGCTCATAGCAGTTCGATCAGTGTTTTTTGACTATCTTGTATGGGCCTTCCCACTTTAGGCTTAGCTTTCCTTTTTTCCTCAACTTGGTTCGGTCTTTTTCAACACAAGATCACCAACTTGGAATTACGCTTGTTTAACCTTCTGGTTGTATGCCTTGGCCATCTTCTTCTTATACTTCGCCTCTGTAATTGTTGATTGTTATCTCTTTTCCTCAAGTTTATATAGGTCTAACCTCATCCTTTTGTGATTATCATCCTCCCTCTATACTTGTATTCTAAGGCTTGAGTTCCCAATTTCCACCAGTATTACTTCCCCAAGACCATAGAATATATCGCGTTTCTCCTGTTGATTGTTGAACAATTGTTCTGTATGACCACAGGGTATTGGGTATTTCATCCACCCAACGAGTTTGCTTCCCTTCTATTCATTTTTGTATACCCTGAACTATAATTCTGATGGTGACTTCCACCTATCCGTTTGCCTAAGGGTGTGCTACAGAAGTGAACTTCTGTGTAATCCCTAACTTGGAGCACCGTTCTGTAAAGACTCTGCTAGTGAATTGTGTTCCATTATCTATGACGATTGTTTGTGGCACCCAAAGCGATAAACCATGTTTTGCCCGATAAACTTTCTTGTTACTTCTGCTGTTACTTTTCCCAGCAGCTTTACTTCCACCCATTTGGTGAAGTAGTCAATTGCCACAATCAGGAATCTTGCACTACCAGCACCCTTTGGGAAAGGAAAAAATAGGCCAATTTCCCATTTATCGAACGTCTATGCTCCATATATTCCTTTTACACTAGCATGTGGTTTAAGAGATACTAGGGCGTGGATTTGGCAACTTTTTCCCTTAAGCATGAAGTTGTATGCATCGTTGAACATAGTCGGCTAGTAGTATCCTGCTCGAATTATCTTCTTTGCAATTGTTCAAGATCCCTGATGCATTCCGCATAGCCCTTCATGTACTTCTTTCAAGATCTCTTCTGGTTGTAACGGTCCTACACATTTTATCCATGGAGATAGGAAACCTTTTTTATAGGACACCCTTTCATAAACGTAGTTGTGAGATCGTAGTTCCAACTTTCTGGCTTGCGTCTTGACTACTGGAAACTTTCCCTTTGTGAAACAATCAATGAACGATATCATCCAGTTTGTTTCTTCTGTCTAAACTGCTGCCACAGTTTTCATTGTTGTACTTATGACATGAATGACTTCCTCTTCACATCCTTGTGTTCGACCAATGAATCTAATCCAACTGTTGCTAGCTTGCTCAGGGTATCCGCTTTTCCATTTTCACTTCTTGGCATATTGGATATCAAATTATTTGAGCTGAGCAATGAGTTGTCGGAGGGAGGTCGTCGCCATACCTATCAATGATGTAATTTTTAAGCCCTATTGCTTACTGAATACAACTTTGTAGATAGTTTGGCAAGTCGAGGTCGTCCACAGAGAAGAGGGATATTTCTAAGCATTTGCACATATAATGGTGAATATAAGCCTAGATATATATAAACATAGATATAAAAGCAAGTAAAAGGGGGATGGGGTTTGATTGGTTGGTTTCCTAAGTTATGAAAGTAAAACAACACAAATAGCAAAGTTAAGTAACTATGCTAATCATGCAACAAA
>JAULKJ010302075.1:0-11496 GCA_032355405.1 Rubia balearica | reverse complement strand
AATAGTGTTCCATTTAATACATCTCCACCCCGTGTCAATGTTTACCAAATAGCCAGACCACCAATTTGTTCCTAAATTTACAAATACCAAAAACTTGATATGGTTTCTGGTTGTTCCTTTCTTCTATTTTTGTTCTTCTTTCTTCGTGTATGATTTATGCGGCCCAGCTAGTTTGTCCGAAAATCTAGATCTTTTGAATCTAGTGAAACTGGATGCAACTTACTTAAAATCTGAATACCTTTGAGAGCTTGTCCCTTGAAGTTTCTTCTTTGAGTAGTGATTCTTTTTGGTTTGTTTCAAGGTTGCAGATGTGTGCCTTTCATAAGAGTTGATCCTTAAATACCTGCATAAGAGATAAACAAAAAAGAATATCAGTAACATCCATTCATGTTTAGCACCAAAATCAACCTTATAATGCAGGTAGAAAAGTTCACCCGAATCTCCGGTATGGTAATTCACAAGGGGGCAAAAATACTCAACCTTTTAGCCGCCCTCAACAACTTTATCGGCTACCTCAAGTGCAATATCAAAGGGTCCAAGACAAGCCCCACAATGATGTTGAAAGTTAGAGGATATCAAAGGATGAAATCATGAAAGACATCGGGAAATTGAGTTTGTGTGCGGGTCAGGTAGAAAAGTTTCAAGAGAAAACCAAATCTAGCATAAAAAAACTAGAGACTCAAGTGAGCCAAATGCCTCAAATCTTGAATCAGGTGGAGTCAACAGATTCGGGAAAAAATCCTTCTCAAGCGGAGCTAAATCCACGACAAAATGCAAGTACTATCACTTTGAGAAGTGGTAAAGAGGTTGGCACTTCCAAGGATGGTGAAATTGTTGAAAATGAACCCTTCGTGGTGGAGGTGTTTGATAAAGAAGTGGATGAAGAGGCCGAGAAATTGGCCAATGACAAAGTGAGGTAGGGGAAGGAGAAGAAAGAGGAGATCATCTTTGAAAAATTAACTTCCAACCTCGATCCTTCATCCCCTTCTCACAAGAAGGCAAAGATGGTGGAGATCCCTTCCTTTGTGCTAGAACCACCATTTTCAGAGGCTTTGAAAGACAAATGGAGGAAGGATGACAACAAGGACATCTACGAATTCTTTCGTAGATGTGAGGTAAATATCCCTTTTTTAAATCTCATTGAAAAAATCCCTAGATATGCTAAATTTTTTAAGGAATTATGTGTGGTGAATAGAAAACAACAAGCTAAGAACAAGCAAAAGAATGAGAAAAATGAGCATGTTTTCGCCTTGTGTCAAAAAGAGTTACCCCCTAAATGTAAATATCCCGACATCTTCACAAGCGCTTGCATGATAGGAAACACACACTTTGAAAAAGCCATGCTTGATCTAGGTGTATCAATAAATGTGATTCCTTACTCTTTGTATGAAAGCCTAAATTTTGGTACTTTGCACAAAACTGGGGTGGTAATCCAATTAGCCGATTGTTCTAGTGCATACCCTAAGGGTATTGTCGAAGATGTGGGGTACCCCTAATTTGCTATACTCTTGGGGTGGTGGGCCAGATTGTTCTTACAGTGGAGGGCCGGACCTTCTTCGTCCTCCCCCGTCTCCTTTAAAAAGTTCACCTTTTTTTAGACTTTCTCTTTCTTGTTTATTAAAATTCTTGTGTATCACAAAGTCACGATGGAAAGTAAAGTTGTAAATTTATAAAATAAGCCATGCTTTAGGGATGCTGATAATTTCATTCTCAATTATCACATTATGATAACAATTGATGATGATAATCAAACTGGCTTTTATAGAAGCAATTTTATCCCTAATGCAGGCGAACAAGGTCAGAATAGTATGCTTTAATCCATGCTTCCATGGTCTTAACTTCAGTTTTCCTCTGACCAACCAGCCACCCTGGATCATCTTTACTAGCTGGCAGGATGTCCAAGCAATGTGATCCTGCAAAACAATATCCGATTACAATAAGTAATTAATTTTTTGTTCTGAAATAAAATACATAAGAATCAAGTAATGCATTAATAATGAACCATTTTTTGTGTAGACAGCAACCAAACTGCTTGATAAGTTCTCCAAAACTCTGATATTCCAGAAAGATAAAAATAAAATGGATTATTAAGGGAGCAACCTCAAAAGAATTAAAATAGAAGCATAAGAAAATCCAATTTGGTGTGTTCAAACAAATTACCCGCCCATACTGTAAGGATCCCTTAAACCATTGGAGAATATAATGTTGCTCCCGAATTTCTTGAGAATCAATTTTATATCCTACAATATTAATTACATAGAATTGATTTATTTTTCCAGTTCAATTTAAATTAATTCAATTTATTTTAATTAAGTAGTGATCAATATCAAATTGGACAAATTTTATTTTACATCGATTACTTTTAATTGCGTTCGATAATAAAATGGATTTACCTAACATTGGCATGTAAGTAAAATAAATTAATGAACTAATGTTCTTCTTTAAAACAAAATTGTAGAGAAAATGTAATTGAACTATTAAGTATTAGAGAGATTTTTTTTCCCAACTAAATTGAGCCGAACGAAATAAAAATTAAATTTGAAAATTTTAATATCATTAAAAACTAAAATATTTGAATTAAATTGCAACTAAGTAAAAAAACCTAAATACAGGACTGATTTATAAAAAATCTAGTACTAAACAAGCAGTTAGATGTTTATAAATACCTGACCTCCATAGTAAGTGGTGATCCAATGTGGTCGTGGTGAGACACCAAATCTGGATTGGCAGTCTTCAACAAAATCAGTTAAAATAAAAGGGGAAGCCGGGAACATGGTATCATTGTTGCCCCGCCCTATCGGCATGACCATTTCACTACATATCTGATAATCAAGTAGTACTAGTCAAAATTATAGCCCCAAAACTGAACCTCATTGACAAGTTGTTACACCTTTCACTTTTATTTGGTATAAATATTTATAAATCATTATTTCAATTTCACATGTTTACAACTGATTGCTTACCAAATATTTTTCGTTGTGGGAATTGTATTATTATTCAGTAGGACCTTGTCTATTTTATTGACCTAATGATTAATAAACAAGTTTAATATGCATACACATGGAAAATTGAAAATGGCCAAATATAATAGAGCTATAAATTTTAAATATATAATGTATATATATATATAAAATAGATATCTATATTGAAGTTTTTTTCTATTATCTATAATTTTATTGCTCGAGTTTCACCAAAGACAGAAAACGGACCAGATAGACTTTATTTATTGAAAAAGTTGTTCATATGCTTAAATGATATTATCCATTTTGATTTTAGTTTTTGAAATTTACAACAAAAGCTTCATTTGGTCAAGATAATTTTTATTATTATATAGTAGTAGGAAAGGAAAAAGGGTACCTGCCAACCCCATCCCAAAAGAGTTTGGGAGGGAAATGAGTATTTGTGTGTGTTGTAGCATGAAAGGTTGCC
The DNA here is from genome assembly GCA_032355405.1 of Rubia balearica. NCBI lineage: Eukaryota > Viridiplantae > Streptophyta > Magnoliopsida > Gentianales > Rubiaceae > Rubia > Rubia balearica. The sequence continues at coordinate 8,067 of JAULKJ010302075.1, read as the reverse complement.
TTTGAGGGTCACCATTCCCGCAATGATTCGATCAATAACTTTATCTCCTATAGGTGCTCCATCAACCCCTTTACAAAATTGAGTGACTGGGTATGTAGGCGGTGCGTTGTATTGAGCACTACTTGCGTACATTGAGTCCAAAAAATCCTTGAACTCTGATGAATTTTTTATTTTCCTGATCATCATAATAAATACAATAAAAAATTATTACATGCTTCAGTTTTCATGAGTTCGTACTACTCCCTATGTCCCTGAATAAACTTCCTAATTTGACTTTTAGCAGACAACTACATCAATTTTTAACTATTAACATATTTTCTTGTGAATGTCAATAATGTTTTTTGAAATTTTTTTGTTGCTATAACTAATTGAAAAACATATCATGTATGATAATATTACATATATATCAAGAGAATTTAACAATTGAAATTGGTTTAGTTTAACTTCATAAAGATAAATTAGGAATCACTTTCTCTCTCATCACTCCATCTTCTCTCTCTCATTTTTACCATCGCCACCCTTCCTCCACCACAAATGGTCTTATCTCCTCCCAAAAGGTTATTCATCCTCCCCAAAAACACATCTCTAAAACACAAACTAACCACCATGGCGGCTTCACCACAGGTGCCACCACCTATATCATACAGAGACATTCTATCCCAGTTATAATCGATTCAACTACAACCTAATCTCTTTCAATCCAAATCAAAACCTATCGAACTAAACCCTACCACACAATTCAATGATGAAATTGCGGTGCTCTTTGATGACAACAAAGATTGAGCTCCTCTTTGGGTCATCTGGTTGGGAAATTCCCAAGAGGTAGATCAACACTTGAATTCATTCACTTTCAATGAAAAAAAAGTTTTAAAGGTGAACCTATTATCAAAACACTTGATTGTAGACATATCTTCATCAAGATCAATCTTGATGAAGATATCCAACGCTGTTGGATTAAGAGGAATTGGAACATAGGAAGGGCATATATGAAAGTGCTTAAATAGACTAAACACTTGGAAGTATGTGAAGAACCACCACTAGTTTCAATATGGTTAACAATTAGCTTCCCTCCACCTTAATCATCTCTATAAAAATTTAATCCCCATAATAGCTACAAGATTGGGAGAACTAATATTTGTCGACCCCCTAACACAAAACCACTCCAGACCTTCCACAATTCACCTTTGTGTAGAAATGGATCTCATAGGTCCCTTCCCTGAAAGAATTTGATCAGGTTTTGTTAGGGATAATTGTAGCCCCATTACTTATAAATATCGCCCTCACTATTTCACTAAATGCTCTAAGATAGGACATAAGAATGAATATTGTGGTGTTAGAAAAGTGTAGGTCAATGTTGAAATTAAGAAAGGTACCACATCACCTAAACGCTCTCCAAATCAAGATAATCAGAAGTGATCCATGTCTCCTCCATAGGTATCCCTAAAGAGCCAAAAGAATATATGGTTGCCAATGAGACATAACATACTGAAAAAAGAAGCAATGAGCCCCTGACCTAGATCAATGAATAGTTAATAATATCCCAGGCAAAGAACATGGATTTATCTAATATGCAAGAGAAGAAACTAAGACAACAGGACAAGCTAAACAGTCAATCGCAACAGGAAACTAGCACTATAACTCACATCCTAAGCCAGCAAAAAGGACCACCACTGCCGAAATTTCTGCTACTGGAAATCCGTGGATGATTTGATTATCCAAAAGGATAAGGATCCCCTATCAATAATTCTTAATAGATACTTTGTTATTTCACAACTTAAATCATTTAGTTCAGAGCTTTCTAATAAGTATAATGGATCCTTACAGATAGAAAAAGAACAAGTACACATCCCAACTCATGAAGCATCTTCAGGACCGAAACTTCAGGTTCATGAAATAATCTCAGCCACAGAAGCAGGACTTAAGGACACATTGACTCAAACAAACTGGAATATAGAGAATGAAACACCAGTAGAACCTTCAACTACTAAACCAGGTTTGTATGAATATAACATCCAATAGGACCCAAGTATTTCTAAACCCTCAGTATCTGGCCTTTAGATCCCCTAACAAAGTTATAACTCTCTTGAAGGATAAAAACATTAATGTTAATAAATGTTAACTTCTATCTTGGATTGTAAAAAGGTTGGAAACATCATTTATAAGACTTAAGAAGCTGATTATGATGCATCGTATTTCTATCTCAATTATCATAGGAAAAAATTTGCTAACCTGCGTCATGATTATTTTTTTTTTAAATGAATAGGATTTTACCAAGGCTTATCATCACTGGATGGAAGGACCTGGAATTTTTGCTCATAAAGTTATGACATTACCTTAGGAGAACAATATCAACAATTCACCCAAGTTAAAATAAAAAATAAAAATTCAGGTGAAATATTTACTATATATGCAGTCCAGGGGAAACATTCTAGGCTAGAAATAATGGATCTTTATAATGACCTAGAAAAAAATTGGTCCTCACCTAGATCATCCAGTAATATTGGTAGGCGATTTTAACATTACTAGGTCTATTACAGAGTATTAAGGGGATTCTACCCCAGAAATTAAATACATAATGGACTTTGACTCCTTCATCCTAGGAAACAACCTAATGGATGTCAAAACAATCGGCAACCCCTATACCTGGAGTAATGGTAGGAGAGGAAGTTCAAAAGTTAGTAAAATCTTTATAGAATCTTGGTCAATCAGGATTTTCACATTAAGTTCTAGGACACAACCACTCAGATACTGAGTAGGTTCCACTTTGAACACTCCCCTCCTCTTTTAACAGTTAAAAATGAAATGAAAACATATCCCAGATCTTTTAGATTTCAGGCAATGTGGTCAGGGGGCCTGGATTATCTGAATTAGTAACACTTCATAGGAAATAACCTAGAAACATGGTCTCTAAGTTAATCATTAACTCTGAAAGTCTATAACATGCAAAATTTGATAGATGTTTTCAGGGTATTAAACTTTACATTTAGCTTTAAAATTTCTATTTTTAGATGAATCATATTTTGCAGCTCATCCAGATCATCCAAGGAAAGAGAAAGCCCCCCTAGAAGCTAACCAAAATGATTTAGGAACTGGAACAACTCAACTAACAAAAGGAGATCACTTGGACACACATTTACAAAGAAAAAATGTTGCTACCTCATTTCCTTGATAGCACTGAGCAACACTCCGACTTAGCAGTAACTACTTCTCAGAGATGCCACTATCAGATTGAAAATTTTAATCAGACCTGATTTTTTGGGATTTTAATCAATTAGAGGACATAACTTAGATCATTCTTGATAGACCCTCACCATTTAAAATGTAAATTTTTTCCTTTCCTATAATGTCAATGGAAATTACCTACCTAAATGTGCTATTTAAATAGGTAATTTTCATTAGCATATCTTCTACCATTGTACTACAGTTAGTTTAGCACCTTCTGTTTACAATTTCAGGTCTCTACATGGCCAAACAAACTTTATTTGTATTCTTCTTTACAATTTACAAGTTTAGGGGACCTTAATAAAAAATCTTCAATCCTCAATCCTATGGATGACTTTTGATTAGAAAAAAGAAGATAAATTAGGAAGTTTATTTTGGGATGGAGGTAGTGGAAGATTTAATTTTCACATTTCACAGTATTTGATTAGGGCAGGAAACCCTTATATAAGTTCAAAGTGGGAGTCATTTTAATCACGGTGTTTTCTTTTCTTGGTTAATTATAGTATATAATTTTGTACTGTGTAGAAAAAAAAACTTTAGATTATAAAGATTTTCATTTGTAAAAGCACGCCTAAAACTAAACAATAACTTTTGTTGATTATCAATAATATGCATCTCTAGTACCTTCATCCCTTTTATTTTAATTTCTAAAAAACTTGTATTTACATTAAGTATAAAACAAGTATGATACTATTTAAGAAAAAAAATTCTCCAACGAATCTCAATTTCTAGGGATTTATTTAACTGATTTCGTTGTTTTTTAATGCAGTTATAACCCCAAAATGGACTGAGGTCTATGTCAACACCGATCAAAGCCGGCAGAAACTAAAAAAAATAAACCTTCATTCTAAATATGTTTAGCTCTTCAGGCCATCTTCCTCTTCCTTTTCTTTCATCCTTTTTTTCTTAAACCACCTTATCCGATTCAGACCTACTCCCCTGGATCATGAATCCTACCTAAAAAATTCATAACTTCCATAGTAAAAAAAGAGGCAGATGCGAAACAGAAAACCGATGAATATATACGAATCTGGTACGTTAACCTCCCTGATCAAATTAAGGTTCTCCATCCCAAGCATCTCATCAATGCTAGTCAAAATGAGCCTGAGATCCTTGGTATCAATGTTTCCATGTTGTCCTTTTCAAGGGACTTAAAGGCATTGCGAAACTGGCGATGGAAAGGCTCTCACTTCATATACTTGTAGATAAGCATCACGAAGCAATTGAAATTGAACAACACCGTGAGCTTCTTATAAAATATGGGCCCAGGTCGGTCTTCCGTCCCATGACCGCATCAAGATCCCTAGTTTTGATGGGTCGATGTTAACGTCACTATACAAGTCAAACAATGTGATGGTTAATTTCATAGAGTTGTTCATTACCTATATTGTTTCCATTTTTAGAATATTCTTTGTTCTTTTGTGGGATTCTTTTTTTGGATGTGTCTGTTTTACCTTGCCACGGGTCGTGGGTTGGGCAATGTTTACGTGGAGTGGTGGTGATCATGGTGCTTTGGAGCTGGAGTGGTGGTGGGTCAAGGGGTATTAGGTTGGTTGTTGGTGTCTGTGGTAATATGGTGTTGGGGATCGTTGGTGATAAGTGGTTGTGGTGGGTAGGATGTAGGATGTAGTTGTAGTTATAAATGTGATGGGTGGGGATGGTAGTTTGGAGTTGTTTGTGAAAAAGGTGAAGACGGTGGTGGTGGTGGTTTGGGTGTGATTAATGGTGTACCACTACTAGAAAACATGTACATAAGGACCGATATGTTAGTGGTGGGAGAGCAATACGGTTTTAGGAGTTCTGTATGCACTGATAATTTGGCAAATGAACAAAAATATCAGTGCCTATAAATAAATCCAACACCGTTTCACTGAATACTGGTGCTAGATACCAGTGACTTTGAAGAAAAATGTTTAAATTCAATATTTTTTTGGCACAATTTTTGGCTCAATGACATGCACCGGTGCTAATACCAGTGCCTATGACAAAAATAGTAATTTTGACGGATATAATTGTGATGGGAAAATAGCTAGCACTAGTATATGTTATAATATACCGGTGCTAGGTGTGCATTTAATTAAAAAAATTAAAAATGCTTTAAAACATCCCTACGCAGCTACATATAATTGTATAGGCACCGGTATGTTGAATAATACTATTGGTGCTTGATACATTTTAAAAAAATTCCAGCATTTACAAGTTAGAATGGGAAACAAAGGTTTTTGAAAAAATGGTTCATGGTATGAGTTACTCTTGAGCATGTACTAGCGTTTTTCAAAATTTCAGAAAACAATACTTATTTAATATTTCTATATTATGAAAGAATAACAAAAAACATTTATTTTTGAGCAATGGAAAATGGGGTAACACAATTTTGGTCCAAATTGTAATTTTCCAATGTTGACTTTTGAGCCCCTTCAGTTCACCCATACATGCTCAAATAGCTAAGTCGCAATCGTATATTATTGAATTGCATTTTGGTGTTGCCAATTTCGTGATTCATCATATCCAATTTTCTTGGAGGGACCTAAGTGCAAAAAGTAAAAAACTTTACTCATAATTCCAAATTGAAATCCGCTCAAATGGGAGGATACTCGATACATCCCCAGTGTATTTTCAAAGTCTGGACCAGAACATTTATGAGGGTTCGGGCACACAAACAAATCCATAAGTTATTCCGATTTTACTTTTTTACTTTTTTACTTTTAAGTAATCAACTATAATTTACTCTAGAACATATATTAGTGCTTTTCCACATTTCATCAATGAAAATAATTTATTTTTTATTTTCCCTATTAGGCAAGAATATGAAAATTCATGTAATTTGGAGCAATGGAAAATGCCTTAACTGAATTGTACATAAGAGGGACCTAATTGCAATAACAAATGTAGATGGCCTACAAAACGTAATTAATATTTATGGGTTGATCACACACACCATGGAGTACCACGTCAACTAAAGTCCCAACCGGATGCAAAAAATAAAGGTTAAAGGGTGTGTTTTTAAATTTTGGGGACCACAGTCTAATTCATAAAAATGCGTACAAGTAATCATTGCTTTGATTCGAGACCCCTCCATTCACCCTTTTCAAGCCCAAGTCGCCAAGTTAAGATCGTGTCTTAGTAAATTGAATTTTGTGTCGCCAATTTTGTGATTAGATGCCTTCAACTTTCTTGGAGGGACCTACGTGTAAAGGGTTTTTAAGTTTTCTTCACAAAATCCTAAATTAATGTGGGCACCAGTTGTATAATATCATCATACCGGTGCTATGTTCTTATGGTGTGGAGGTTGCACATTTGGTGGGAAAATGAATATTTTTTAAAAAATTCAACCAAAATATTGGAGGGAAATCATATGAGTACCAATAGCACCATCATAGGCACTTGTCAAACTACTGGTGCTGGGTACTTAGAATATTTTTCTTCTCTTTGCTCTTGGTTGAAAAAAAAAATTAAAATGCTCATTAAAGCAGCGTCACGCAGTTACGTTGGAAATACATAGGCACCAGTATGATCACCATAGGCACCGGTTTCCACACCGGGTCTAGGTATTTAGAATATTTTTCTTCTCTTTGATCTCGGGTGGAAAAAATGAAATGTGCACTTAAAGCAACATCATACAACCGCATTGGAAATACGTAGGAACCGGTATGATTATCATGGGCACCGATGCTAGGTACTTAAAAAAAGCCAAGTTAGTTTCATCTGAACCATGACTTACATTTTTAATTGAATCTCAACCATTAAAAAATATTTATATATATATAAAATCTGAAACCCTAATTATATTCCCACCTCGTCATCCCTCCCATCCTTCACCCTCAACGTCTCGTACACCAAACCTCCTCTTTCCCAACTCACAGTTCTGCCACCTGAAAATCGTTGAACTAGATCCAGTACCCCAAATCTTCCCTCTCTTAGCTACCAACTCGCAACCTTGCCACTTGGAAATCTTCATGTACGCCAAACCCACACCCTATCTGAATGTCTACGCTAGGTCCTCGTTGATCCTCACCGACTACGACTGGCTCACGTCGAAGAACGAAAGGTGGCGGAAATGACATTGGTGCAATGTTCTTCGAGAAATCCAACCTACCCAAACATCAACGACTCAGGTTCTCGAAGATCACGTTGTCGTCCGCAACGCAGCAGTTGGAGGAGAAAGTCAGTCGCCGGGATTTTGATTGAGAGTCCCTCATTTTTCTTAATCCCTTTTTAGATGTTGATTATTGACTCACTTTAGCATTTTTCAGGAGTTGGAATTGAGTAGTTGAGTATTGCAATGTGGATTTGTGTCTCTAACAGGAATTTGCTATTTAAAGATCAATACTTTTATCTATTATGTGTAATTTATTTAATTTTTTTATGCAAATGAAGTATGATAGGTGTTGTTAATTCGTGTAGTTTTCTTTCCGAAAGTTGGGGGATCCTCCCTTTGATTCACATCATGGCTTTGTGATTGAATATGAAATGGGAAGAGATCTTGTTCTTGGTAGGCATATTGTATCTTAATAAGTTGATGTTTGTATGTGCTCATTTATCACAGGTTACTTCTGAATGCTTCATTAATTTCCTGAGTATCACTTAATTGATAATAGTTTTGTGACTCGTGTCAATATACAGATACTGAATGATTATGGAAATCTCTTTTATTGTTCTAGATGAAGATGATAGAATGCTTTATATGAGATTTGAACCACAAATAAGATAGGTGATTTATGTTTTTTGATTTCAGCAAGATGTATAGTTAAAGCCAATAAATTCATGCCCTTAGGCCATGTGCAGTGGTAGAGACCGCTAGCGGTCTCTTACCAATTAAATATATTATTTTTCTCAATCTCTCTC
>JAULKJ010302066.1:0-11497 GCA_032355405.1 Rubia balearica | reverse complement strand
AGGTAAAGAAGTTTAGCTGGAATGAGGAAAGTCAAAAGGAATATGACTCCTTGAAGGAGCAGCTCCAGGCATTACCTACATTGAGTTCACCAATCTCGTGAGAAACCTTATATTTGTACTTGGCAATTTCAAAGAATGTAGTCAGCTTGGTACTAGTACGAAAAGAAAGCTAAAAACAGGTATTGGTGTACTACATTAGTAGAATACTACAAAATGAAAAGATAGCGTACATGCCAGTCGAGAGGCTAATTCTAGCTTTGGTATACTCAACAAGAATGTTGCGAATCTATTTCCACAGCCATGGAATAGTTGTCTATACTGATCACCCAGTCAAGAACATCCTCAGCAAGCCTGAAGCATCTAGTAGAATGACAAAGTGGGATCTTAAGTTAGGGCAATATGATATCCAGTTTCAACCATGAACTGCATAAAGGTACAGGCTTTAGGAGACTTTATCGCAGAGATGACGAGTGAAGACGCACAAGAAGTGAATGCACATCGAGATCTTGGAATTAAAAAGACAAATCCAAGTGGGAGGATGTCGCATGGAAATTGTGGAGCTTCCAACAAAGAAGGTTACGATGTAGGACTACTATTAGTCAACCCAGAAGGAGGGGGAACACAGATATTCGCTTCATTTTGACTTTCCACGCACCAACAATAAAGGAATATGAGGCTTTAATATGTGGATTACATATTACAATCAAAGTTAAGGTCAATAGTATCAAGGCCTTCAGTGATTCATAGATAGTGGTTCAGCAAGTGCAAGAAGACTATGAAGTGCGGGAAGAACAGCTAGTAAAGTATTTGGGAAAAGTTCGTCAGCTCATTGCTCGGCTTGAATACTTTGATGTTCAACACGTACCAAGGGGTGAGAATACAAAAGAAGACGTTTTTTAGCAAGCTAGCGATAACTATATTTGATTCATTGGTCTGCCATAAGGATGTTAAGGTAGAAGTCATCCCGATCAGATTCACGGTAGCTACAACTGTGTCCATAGTATAGACTGAAGAAGTAAGTTAGATGACGCCACTGATAGAATACTTTGCAAGAGGTAAATTGCCAGCAGAAAAGATACAAGCCAAAAAATTGGAGTTACAATCTCATAATCACACCTATGAACAACGAACCTTATACAAAAAAGGTTTCTTAACTCAATGGATAAAGTGTATAGGCCCATCACAAGCAGGAAAAGTTCTAAGGGAAGTGCATGAGGGATTGTTTGGAATGCATTAGGATCTAAAATGATTGCAAAGAAGATAATTTGAGCAGGATACTATTAGACGAGTATGTTCAATGATAGATACAACTTCGTGCTCAAATGTAACAGTTTCCAGATAAGACTCTAATATCGTACAAACCACAGGCTTTTTTAATAGGAATATATGGAGCCTTACCATTCGGTAAGTAGGAAATTAACCCAGTGGGACCTTTTCCAAAGGGTACCGGCAACGTAGTTTTTTTTATAGTCACGATTGACTACTTCACCAAATGAGTGGAAGGGAAGCCTTTGGGAAAAGTAACAACAGAGGTAACAAGAAAGTTCATCCGGAAAAACATAGTTTGTTGCTTTGGTGTGCCACAAACTATTGTCACAGACATTGGCACACAATTCACTAGCAGAGTCTTTACTGAATGGTTCTCGAAGTTAGGGATTACACAGAAGTTCACCTCTGTAGCTGACCATCAAGCCAATGGACAAGTAGAAGTAACCAACAAGAATATAGTTTAGAGTATACAAAAAAGATTGGAAAGGAAGCAAACTAGTTGGGTGGACGAATTACCCAATACCCTGTGGTCATATAGAACAGTTGTTCAACAACCAATAAGAGAAATGCCATATAGTCTAGTCTATGGTCATGAGGCAGCATTACTAGTGAAAATTGGGAACTCGAGCCTTCAAGTACAAGTACACAAGGAGGATGATAATCCCGAAATGATGATATTGGGCCTAGTTGTTGAAGAGAAGAGACAATGAGCAATGATCACAAAGGCAAAGTATAAGGAGAAGATGGCTAGTGTATACAATCAGAAGGTCAAGGAGACATAATTCCAAGTCGGTGACTTTGTGCTGTGAAAAAATGAAGCGAACCTAGCTGAGGAGAAAGGAAAGCTAAACCCAAAGTGGGAAGGTCTGTACAAGATAGCGAAAGTGCACCGGTCCAACTGCAATGAGTTAGAGAGATTGAATGGCAGTAACGTTCCCAACACTTAGCATGTGATCAACCTTAGAAAGTTTTATGTGTAACATCTAAGGGGGACGTTAGGAAAAACCCAAATGTATAGAAGCTATGAGATGATCATTGGTGGTGTTCATAAGCGGTATTATTGCAGCTGTGCATATTAAATATAAAAGTGCGTATTTGGAGGCAACATACCTTTCATGTTCTTTACTTACATTCTTTGAATAATAGCCAACTATGAGACATCGCAAGAAATTGATTTTTGCCAATCACGAAGCAACAACTTACAACTTTTCTACTTTGAAAGATTTAGATCTTACAATGTCGCAAGCTATAGATCTTGTATAAAGGAAGATATCCCTACAAAAACAATGAACCAAGCAAGCAATAGATCTTGCAGTTCTCTCAATAAAAATTCCCAAGTTTCTAAGCTATTGATCTTGGAACTTCACAAACTCAGCTAAGCAAGCTATAGATCTTGCAAAAAGGCATTGGTGAATATCAGACCTAACAGCTTTAGACAAATTAAGCAGGGTGAGTATGATCATTGGTGTAATTCTTGTACATAGCCATCAAAATTTTCACTTCCTCTTCTAATTGGTGAATATGAGACCTAACAACTTTAGACAAATTAATCCTCTGCCCGCTGATACTCATTGTTAGGTCCCACGACCTGTAGGATGACAAGATGATGATGGAAGGGCTTGAAGTTTTTCTTTGTATTCAACATAAGCTTGTTTAAGCTGATGCACACATGAATCAAAACGATTACACTCAGAACTTAGATATTTGTTCTCACTGCGAAGGTGAGTGTTTATAGCAAATTGTTCATCAAATCTACTTTGCCACCTGGCTACAGAAGAAGAAAAATGATCATACTCACTCTGCTTTTTGTTCAATAGCTCTAATAGATTATCAATGCAAGAACACTATTTGTCAATGATCAGAGTCTTTTGATGAGCTTTGCTAGCCGTGCTGGAAGCAACCTCCTGCTGACGAAGCATTCTAACTATGCTAAGTTGTTGGTGCTGAATAAGGTTGTTCTGTTCAGCACAAAACTCTTCAGTTCGCGGACAGAATCCTGAGTGTCCGTTGAAGTCTTCGTCCATCCAACTTCAAGATCATGGCTACCAAGTAACATATACTTCAGACGAATACCCAGATATGCTGCACAGTCATAAACACAGGGAGGAAGATGGAGCGAACACATATATACACCAACAGATTCAAAATCAACTAAGCTGCGAAATATATCCTTGTCCAAAGATTCAAAATTATATCCCTGGGGTACAAACTAGCTATAGGGGCAGGTTGCAGAAGAAGTTGAAGAGGGCGAAGAAGAAAGTTTCCATCCAAGGCATAACGGAATAGATTCTAGATTAGATAAGCGATTAGCAGAAATAATCTCAAAGTATTCTTTGGATAAGGATTGACTAGCTTCGCCCAGCTCAATAGGAAAAAATGGAGATGACATATACCCAGGATGATCATAGAAATGAACATTAGATTCCAAATAGTCAAGTTGTTTCAAAAACTTATGATAAACCAAAATATTAAAATCCTGCATGTGAATAAATAAAATGAGAACTCACAAAATTTTAAGCGCGATTCAAAGTTAATACCCATAATAATACAAATGGTATAGCATACATCAAAATATTCTTGTAAATTACAAATAAAAATCAATGGTACGAAGATCCACTAACATTGGAAGGGGGGACAGGCGAGGTCTAGACAAGGGCAGCAAAATTCTCCTTTCTTGCATCCTGGCCTGAGACCTCAGTGTTTGCATTGCCTTCAACGTGCACATTGGCCTCAGCATTCACGTTAACATCAGAGCTAACAACAGGCTCAGAAGGCCGGGAACCAAATGGGAGATCCTCAAAATTAGCAACCTCACACTTCTTAAGTTCAGCCACGGAGGGAAAAAAAGGCAGACCAGAAAGGTGAGATAGCAAAACATAAGGGTGACCGGCATCAGAAATGCTACGGATGAACCCCTTATTAAGAACAATATTCTGTTGCTCCAGCACCTTCTCGAACTTAACCAGTTTAGGAAAGTTATGGGCCTTCATAGTATGGTTCAATCTTCACAGCTCAGCCAAATCCTTGATGTACCCAACGTTGATAGCGGCAGTGGAGATATCTTAAATAAAGCATAAAAGGATTTCGTCTTCATCAGACGATCAACAAGGACCTGGGGGTACCCAGATGAAGCAGGATTGTTAGTCCGCATCTCCTCCAACTCACAATTGACAAGCTTCCCTCTCAGCAGTTAAAACACGTTCCTCAGTTGCTTGTGCACAATTTTCAGCATCTCCAACAGAGGCACTCAATGTGGACTTCACTTCAGTCGCCTGCCATTTCTCCAAGACCGAACCATCTCATTTAACAAACTCGACAACTCGGTGGCTGACGAGCTGTAGACTCTCACCAACCTGATTTTCAAAAGTACACAAACAAGTACAACGATTAGATATCGTAGTAAGGAAACAAAAAATTAAACAACATATAAATCCTTAAAAAAATATACCACAACCATTGTATCATTGAGGGACAATTTGGATAGGGTAGCTGGAATAGTCCGTTCCACCATTAAATCATTGCTTCGCGGTTGGGGGCTTAGAGTAAGAATGGTTGATGTGCCCTTTTTTTGAGGAGGCTCTAAAGCGTTAGAAAGGCAACTTGTTCGTTCTTTGTTCTTTCTTCTATGGGAAGTGTCATGGGTATCTTGGATAGCGACCTCCCTGCCTTCTTTAGCAGTTTCCTCGGAAGTTGCTTGCTGGGAGCCAACTTTGACAACCTTCTCCGGGGAGACAACAATTACAACATTTTTATGGGTTTGAATAACCATGTCTTTGGCCTGCTCATCTTCATCATCAGAGAAAAATTTTCTCTCAATGAGACGCTTGGTTAAATCCATATCTACCATCCAATATACAGAAAAAATTAGATAAGCATACAAGGACAACAAGAGAATGAGAACAATAGGAGAAAAATAAATAGAATAATAAAAAAATAAAATAGTGACAAGCAAACACCTTCTCTCATAGTATCAACATTGTGAAGAAACATCAAGCCTTAGAAAATTTGATTTAGGAACATTATAGTTCCTAACTGGAAAAGATTGTTGATTCTCATTACCAGGTTTTAGAAAGAAAAACTTTTTACGCCACACCCTACAGTTGTTGGGGAATCCACTAACAAACTCAATTGTTGGAATTACTGGGTAAATGGTGAATTCGTTAGATGAGTTTTTCACCTTACGAAGCTGATAAAGGCTATAGAATAGGTTACTAGATAAGGGAACTTGAGCCGCTTCGCACACATGGTCTAATACAACAAAAATTGAAACAACTTTAGGTTGAAGTTGAGATAACGCAACCTGATAATGAGAGAGTAAGTCTATAACATGCCAAGGTAAGTGAAAAACTAGCCCACACTTATGATAAAGGGGTGTGAACACTTTTAGAAGCCTCGGGGGCCTTAAGTTCATACGAAGATAAAAAAGGATAATTATCCTTAATATTTTCCAAGCAGTAATCATAAAGAATGCTACTAATGACAGAAGAATTGGTGGGATGGTCGTAATCCTCCCCAGAATCGACATTGTCAATGTGAACGTCTTATATTGAAGGTCCGACAATGTTAGAGGCAGCCATTGAAGAAGTGAGAACTCCTAAAATCTAGAGGAAAAGTATCAATTAGAAGTTACAGAAGGAAAAAAGGTATATTCCGGTAAAAAGGAGAGGAATAAAAATGAAGCACACACTGAAGAAAATCAAAGAAAGAGAAAATCAATCGGAGAATCACTACAGTAATGTTAAAAAACAAAGCTACTGTAATAGAGACGATGCACAAACACACAAGTATAAGTGTCGCCCTACAGAGAAAGAATATCAGGAAAAGGAAAACTTAAGGTGAGCGACGAGGAGCTGGAGCAATAAAATAGAGAAGGAGAAGATGAAGAATACAAATGGGCTAGGAAAATTAACCTAAGAAACCAAAAATGTAAGAGAAGTCAAATTGGAAAAGAAAAGTAATGATTGATTTCTGTCAAAAAGTAGCTTACCTTTTTAGGAATACGAGAGGTCGGAAGAATATGAGTACACACTATACACTGAATACTGATAGAATTAAATCACCAAAATCAAAGCATTTACAAAAGGGGAAGACAATGGCATGAGAGAAAATCTTGGAACAAATACAGCGAATAAGGAGGAAGAAATTTTGGTGCGATGAGGCAAAATCTCAAAGGGCTAAGTTAGTTACAAGTAAAGAGGATAAGGAGAAAATTTAAATTTGAAATTAAAACTTCAAGATTGGAAACGCAAACAACATCGTATTAGTAGCCAAGAAGCTAGTAACACTTCGCGAAGAAAATATCAGTTATATTGAAAGCGAACATGTTATTACAACTTCAGGAGTTCGTGAAACAACAGTTCGCATATATACTACAAATATAAAAATTCATCACTTTGTATTTACCAGTCTTCATTGATAAGGGGGAGGGGATTATGGTGTATACCTAGCTCATAATCTGGAGGTGGCAGGCCTTTTGGCCCAGCCCAATGTTTGCATCACCAACGAACGGAGAAAGGTTGAGCTTTGTTTGAAAGGCTAGGCCATAAACCGATACATGTGGAGCCACGTTGATGGTTTAACCACAAACCGAGATTGTAGGAACCATGATGCAACCCACAATCTCAAACGCTGACAAGACGGAACCATAATTACAGACATCTATAAATACAAGAGATTAGCACCAAAGGAGGTAAGTGAGACTAAGCTGAGAAATTTTAGTTCTCCAAGGAAAACGCTGACTTGATCGTTAGAGTGTTTTCCCCAGAATCATTTTCGGGATCAATTTTGTAGGAAACATTATTTCTCGATGAACAGAAAGTGTTATACTTGGTTGTATCGACACATAAGTTGGTAAGAGGTCTTAGAGAACACGAGTGAGACACTAATGTTCTAGAAGGAAGAATTTTCGTCTAGAATAGGTGTTTACATTGGGTACCATTGTGTAATGCTATCTCCGTTAATATATTTGAAAAAAATTTCGGCTAGACTAACCTCGGAGGTAAGAGCCAGTGAGGTGGGAAATTAAGAACTTTCTAGCTATAACAGAAGGAAGTGAGAGATTATTCGGGAGGCCTACTTCTCGTGGTGACAATGGGGATAGTCTCCAATGATTCAAATTCTCCACAACGTTTAAACAAGGAAATGTGATAGAATATTACTTCTTTAATTTGAACATAAATCGAGAATCAATGAATGGTTAAACAGGTGAAGAAAATTCCCCAAGTCTCCTTCTTAGTATCTCTATTCTTTTTAGTTATCTTGCATGTTAGTTAGTTTCAACATTTTAATTACTAGTTAAGTAGTATAATTCAAAGAAAACTCCCCCGCCCCATTTTTCGCACACACCTGGTGATGCTTGTGTGTGTTTTTTCACAATGTAGCCTTTCAATTAGACTCACTTTCTCTGTGGATGATCTTGACTATCCAATGTCTACTATTTGGTAGTTATTAGTATTAGGGAATTATAAATATTTTCTTTCTTTTGAACAATAGTTGAATGACGCAAGAGTGCACATAAGATATTCTTCTTCATGCTGGTATGACAGATGATGTTCCTATTGCCACTTTTTTTGTAGAATGTTCACAACTCGGTAGCTTTTCCAGCAAACCACTTGGTAATCCCACGTTGTATCTCTCTTTGTTTGGTGATCTTTAGTATTTTCCTATTTGGCGATCACACGTTCTAATTTATCTTATGTTGTCAATACTGTCAGTCATTTTGTGCAGACTTCTACTGATGACCTTTTCCAGGTCGTTACAAGGATTTTTCGCAATGTTCGTGGTACTTTTCCTTTTTAGGCTGTCTTCTAGTGCAAATCCGTCCACCCCTGCTGTTCTTGGCTATTCTGATACTGATTGAGCTTGTTGTTGGGAGACTCGAAGGTTGACTTATGGTTTCACCATCTTTCTTGGTGGTAATATGGTTTCTTGGAGTATTAAGAAGCAACCTATGATGTCTCATTCTAGAACGGAATCAGAATATCTTTCTATGACCAATACTGTAGCAAAACTTTCTTGGATGATGAATCTTCTCTGTGATCTCCATGTGTCGTCTACTTACTGCACCTCCTACATTGCTTTGCAATAATAGTAGTGCTCTTCTTCTTGCTCAGAATCCTATTTCGCATAATAACGATATTGATTATCATTTTATTCGTAAAATGGTGGCTTCTGGCAAGATTAAGATGTTTCATGTTTTCTCAGACCTTCACTTTGCAGACATCTTTACAAAAGGTCTAACTCGTCCTCGATTTCAGTCTCTACGTTCCAAGTTTTAATTGTTAATAATCCTATGTTTCTCTTGAGTAATACTTCCTCCGCCCCACAACTATTGTCCACTTAACTTTTTCAAAGTCAAATTTAGTAAACATTGACCAATATAAGTTTTTTATATATGATAAATCATGTGAGATATTGTTAGATTCATCTTAACATCTATTTTCTAAATATCAACTTTTTATGTTGAATTGGTATACGTAGCTAGAGAGACTAATGTTCAAAGATGATCATTGGAGATCGTGAAAAAGTGAACGGGTCAAAAGTAATGTGATAGAGAGAGTAGAATAGAATAATGATAAAGGAACAAATTCCTTTTCTAATTTGATTGTTATAGTTTATTCCTTGTATGGTTGCAACCTTTGTACACACTATAAATATCAACACACACAACCCCAACAATTGTGGGTTTTAGATTCTATCAATGACTGCATAGTTTGTAGAGTTAAGTGCTAAAATGACCATGACTTTAGGCTGAAAGTGTCAATATAACCCTGCAATCTCAGAAAGTGTTAAAATAACCCTTGACTTAGACTGGTCTTTTAGTCAACATTTATTTGGCCGGATTATGGCGAAAAAACAATTTTTCTCTTGACTTAAAAAAATAAAATAAGAAAACCCTCGTACTTCCTCTTCTTTCTTCCGCGGCCCTCATTTTTTTCCTCCGTCGCCATCGATTCACCTTCAAACATTCTTCTTTCTCCGTCCCCCTTGTTTCTTTGCTTGGTTTCTTCCCCCTCTTCTTTGTTCCCTTGGCGGTGGCTCGTAGATGAAGTTTACCTCCACTTTCCCCTACGACGACACCGTCCTCCATGTGAATTCACTACTCTTCGTTGACGGCAAGAGCTAGGGTTTTGTTGACGTAGTGCTGGAACTCATTTGTGGTGTCACGATCGTAGGAAACCAGCTTGCAATACGGGTTCTCAGGTTGTCTTTCTCGCCTCTTCTTCGCAATTAGGTTAATCGGCGGTACAGAGGTGGCTGAGCGGCTCTGGTGGCGAGCCAGGAGAAGGAGGAGGAGAGGGACACTAGGTGGCGGGATGGCTGTGGGCTGAGCGGTGAGATGGCTGCTATGTAGTAATTTCAAAATTTCTTCTTACTGCTGCCTTTGTTTTTCCAGTAGGTATCCGTGGAAGTTTGGACAGAGAATGTAACAATTCAATTTTGAAAGATGGCGATATTCCATCAGTTGCGGATGAAGTGAAAAATCTTTCTTATATTGATGACTTGGACATGAGCAATTTAATTTTTTTTCAATGAAAACCACCAGGAGGTGGAGGGAGTTTGTATTAGGTTCCCTATGCCCATAAATAATGCCAAAATAATTGGCAGCCGTTAAGGCTAAGTTTTACAAAAGTATCATCATAAGTATGAGACAAATGGGGGGATGTTGTTCCCTGAGGCTAGAGCTATGCCTCCAAAAAATTTATCAGAAAAATCTAATCTAAACCCTTTTCATCAGTCAGTGATTTCAAATTTAGAGCCCAACTTAGCAAATTGACAAATCGAAAATCAATTTAGGGCCCTAAACTGACCACGGAAAACTGATAAAGAAAGGATGATTAGCCTAAATCTGTAAAAAAAAATCCAGATATGAGCATCCACATCTCAAGTATCCTGATAGGGGTAGATCATAGAATATTCCTGCTATAGAAGAGATGTAGATGGAGCTACAGTCAACTGACCAGCTTGCACAGATGTGCATTATGATGTGCCTCCATATTTTCCCGGAGCATCCAAAGCAGGGTTGACAGATCAAAAATAGCAAGATTGAAAGTCAGCAAGGTTGAAGATCAGTAGCAGCTGGGTAGCAAAAATAGCAAGATTGAAGATCAGTTCCAAAGTTGGAGGCAGCAAGGTTAATGATCAATTCCAGCTTCCATACGAGTATGAGAAAAAACCCGCATTCTGCAGAAAAGGATAGAAATTAGTAGTATCCATTCTGAGTTTAGATTCTGATGTCAGGGACACCTAACCTGTCCAGATTTATGATCCCTTTTAAATCTGTCAGGTAAAGTATCCCAATGAAGAATATCTGAGGCCCTTCTATCATATGCAAATGTAGGTAAAGAATCAGCAATCTGATTAGTTTCTCTTAGAATATGACCTAATCTCACGTGCTTGCATGAAATTCTAATGTTATCACATAGTTCAAATAATGGACAAGGAGCTCTAAAGGGATCATTTATGCATAACACAACATTAGAACAATCAGACTGGATAAAATATTGCAGATCAGAAAAAGCAGAGATGCCATGTTGTATAGCTAGAAGTTCAGCCTCTAAGGGAGATTTAGCAGGTACATAGGCAGTGGAAATGTGTACTGGTTTGCCCTGTCTATTTCTAACAAGTATTCCAATCCCTGCCATACCATTTACATACCAGGAAGCGTCAACATTCATTGTAAGGGTAGATAAAGGAGACTATTTGACTGGAAGGACAAAAATGACATTCTCGCTACAAAAAGGTAAAAAAACCTTTTGAAGCAAGTTCCTTATCATATTCCTTATAAATTTGGAAAGGTTTGGCACAAAAGGTGTTAAAAATAGTATCCCTAACCTCTCTGAGAATCAGATCATGGTCAGGGTTAATATTTTCAAACATTTTTCTGTTCCTAGCTTTTCATAATTCCCAGCAAGTGTACATAGGTATAGCTTGAATTAGAAAAGTGTGCAATTTAGAAAAACCAGTATAAGATAGATAGAAAGCTAGTCTTTCCCAGAGAGTTCTATCTCCAATTTCCAGCATGATATGAATTTATTTCCAGAGATCCCTAGCAAATTGACAATGATTGAAAAAATGATCAATAACATCAGCATGATGGAAATTCATGCATTTGGAGGCCATTTGAAAACCCATAAGTTTGAGCACATCATCAAAAGGTAAGAAAGAGTTAAACAAGTTCCACATAAAAACTTAAACTTTTTTTGAATTCTAGGGTTCCAGATCTTTC
>JAULKJ010302041.1:0-11498 GCA_032355405.1 Rubia balearica | reverse complement strand
GCGCCGTCGTTAGTAGACTGTTATTTTAGTGATATTGTCTTTCTTATGCTGTGTAACCTAAACATTAGAATCATGCTGCAACCTTCCATGTTAGCTACTTTTGATTACAATCCAATCTATTTACCCATTTTATTGAACTTCATTTTTTCTCATTTTGGTGGATTTTTGTATTTATAAACTCGATGAAAAAATGCTACTGAACAAATTACAAATTATAGTATTCAAAAACTCGCTGAAAAAATGCTACTACAAAACTCTATTTTTCAAAAACCGACTTTGAAGTTGAAATTCGAAAACTCGATTTTGAAGTGGAAATTAGATATCTCGACTTTAAAGTCGAAATTTGAAAACTCGAATTCAAAATCGAGTTTTTGAATTTCGACTTCAAAGTCGAATTTTGAAAACTCGACTATCCTACTTCAGGAATTTTTTAAAAAAAACTAGATATTTCGGGAAATTGAACTCAAAAAACAATTATTCCGGTAATTGAATCCCTCTGTTGATGCTACGTTGAAAAACAATGCAGCAGTAGGCTGAACTAAAAATGATGCTAGGGAATTGAGGTGGATTTGGTATGGTTATTATAACTTTTTATTAATACAACGTAATATACCAACAATGTCGGTATATTATTTTAATAAACCAATACCGTACTAAATCGTTGGCATACCAACATATCGGTATACAAAAAAAATTGGTTGATAGCGGTACGGTAGGATAGAATACCACCAAATATAAGTTATAATGAATTAATTATTTGCACATTACAAATAATTAAAATTTACTATTGTGTAATCTTTAAATATTTTATAATCATAATAATAAAGTAAGACAATATCAAATTAAAAACTATATAAGTAGAGAATGTCTCTTGTTAGATCGACTAACAACTTTTAAGGTTAAATTATAATCATTTATACATTACGATACATTTTAAAAGTTTCTCAAAATTATAGGAACCCTGTTGCAAAAAAATTAAACAAACATCAAATTACGCTATTAGTTAGTTCAATTTTAAAATGTCCCCATCAATGATTAGTCGGTCTAAAGGAAGACTTTGTGCAACAAGTAAGTTATAATAAATAAAAGAGAATTATGATTTTAAATTTTTTGTAAGGTTTAGGAAAAAAACAGTTGTCAAGAAATCTTAATTAAGAAAATATTTTAAAATTTTACCAATATCCAACATATTAGAATCAAAATATAAATTACATATTTTAAATTATTGATTTGGTTCTAAAATTAATGAATGCTTAAGTTTTAACTAAATAAAAGCTCAAATTTCACATAATATTAGTTATAATTTTAATATATAAATGTGTTTTGTGGTACGGTAATACCATGGTAATATTTTCTCAATATCATTACCATACCATCACAAATGCGTGGTACAGTACTGCCATACCACATCATCGGTTACCAATATATTCGGTACAATTGGTACGTGATTCAGTTGGTGGGTACAGTATTTTGGTTCAAAATGGCAGCCGTATAGTTAACCATGTACTTCCTTTGTCCCAATAATAATTTCCTATTTCTAATCTTTCGACGTTTAGGCGTAAATATGTGATCATGACTGTTCATTTCATTTGATTTATGTGGACCTATTATAATCACCCATAAAAAGATGGTATTAAAATTTGTGCAAAAAATAATTTATAACTTTAACGTGGGACGAAGGGTGTAGTTGCCAAAATTTAGATTTAACGGAACTCCCTCCTCAACTACCTTGTAGCCTCATCAAGGATTATTTGTCTCCATGGATTATTTACTTTCTTTTGTTGAATATGGGTCATGACATGTCTGGTTAATCTTGTAAAGGCTACCACTATATCTCCAAGTACGTAGATCCAGTTCTTTTATATGGTTATCTGTTTGAACCGCATGATGCGGGTTAAGGGTGGTTAATTGTCTGCTTGGGAGAATTTAGTTTTATTTCCGCAGTGAAGGTGTTTGCTAAAATGTTTGAATTACCCAGAATATGTCATCCCGGTAATGTCACACAGTGCTAAAAGGTCGTAAAAGGATTCCGTATCAACCTGTGGAAGTAGATCCACTGACCCGTGGTAGAAAAGAACTCCAACGGTTCTTGCAAAGGCACATAGGTTTCTGAGGCCATATCTAGAGTGGGGATAGAAAACCATTCACCTTTTGATGAGAAAGGCTTTGCGAATCCCCTCCCACGTTCAAATAACCTTCGGTGAGTTCTACGCAAACATGAGGTGCCAACCAAGGAAATACATTATTATGGGTAAAGGGAAAGCAGTCACATTCACCCTTGAATTGATCAATAATATATACGGGTTACCTTTGGTGCATCTAACCGGAGATGAATTGGATACGTTTTTGTGCTAAGGTGAGGATAACTGAAACGTTGAAATTGTCAGAAACGTGACCCGAGGAGTGCTTTTATTTTTGGGGTGTTTTGCCCTCTAATTGCGCACCTCCAATTGTCAGTAATGCGCACTCCATATTTTCAATTTTTTTTTATTACTCGCATGCATAATGCGCATTTTTACCCGCTCAAACTTTGTTTTCCGGTCAAGGGAAGAAATAATGCTCGTTTTGTGTCTTAAATCTGGAGAAAATGCCAAGATTTGTACTACAGTACGTGGGGTTGGATGAAAATTATATTTTTATTTAAATTCGACCCATATACAACTCGAAAAATAATATCATGATATATTTTCATACAAATAATAATGAAAATATTAATTATTTTCAAAATAACTAGTAAGCATAATTCAATTACCATAGTATATAAAATAACATCATATTTATTTATAATACAAAATAATAAATTAATAATTTTATAAGAAAATAATATATATTTATATTAAAATATTCTGAATTTCAATTATTTAAGAAATAGTATTATTATTAAAAATGATTTCATATGAAAATTATATTTTGATCTAAATTCGATCCATGTACAACTCGAAAAATAAAATTATAATATTTTTATACAAATAATAATTAAAATAGCTAACCTCTACCTTGTGAATAGTTTTCTGTCTTAGTGGAAACTTCTTTGGAAGCTTTGCCGGCATCACATCTGCATACTTATTAAGTAAATGTGCCACAGATTCAGGTACCTCTTGGAACACATCAGGCTTGGTCTCAACCAGCACTGAGACATCTCCCCTCATTTCAAACCGGCTTTCAACTGCATTGTTGAGAGCATCCCTTTTGGTTTCCCACCATCAAATACTACCTTTGGTGTTATCAGTGGGCATGTTATGAATGCTAGATTTTGGTCATCCGCAAACAGCATGCAACCTAAGTGAGGGAACGGGAATGCTCGATTCAGCACCATAAACTCCTTCCCCAAAATTAATTCGAAGGGATCCGAATTTCTAACGATAATTATAATTCTATTTCCCGTCCATGCTCCCAGAGCCAATCTCATGTTAGCCTTTCCCGTAGCTTTCTCAAGTTCGGCATTCACATACTTCATGTAGCAATCGTAGGTTTCAACTTGTTTTTTCAATCGTCATGCCTCTCGTTCTAACATAAAATTGTGTGTCACACCTGTATCCACCAAAGTGAATGTGCGTAATTCATTCATTGTAGCATTCACAAACATTAAATAATATATTTCAATATTTGAGTTAGACACATCGAGGGTGCTCAATAGCATGATTGGATTCACTCGTGTTGGGGTTTCAGTCTTGTCCCAATCATTTACCCGGCCATCTCTTGCTTTGAAATTGCATGCATAGTGCGATTCACCACACTTAAAATAGCCACCTAATTTCTTTTTTTTTCCGTCCCAACTAAGCTTTTTACCCGAATCCTTCTCGTTCCCGAAGTCTTTTTCTCATACTTTTGTCCTTGCCTTTCTTATTATTTTCAGTTTCTCGGGCCACTGGATGCCGAACCCATGTAGTCTAAGAGATTTCAGCGGCAGTTACTGCGTCGGGAAGTTCCGGACACCTTGCCTTCTAAGTTCTGCCTATGCCCAATTTTGTAGCTTGCCAATAAAATTAAACATTTTTTCTTCCACGGACATACCTGAATCGTTAACCATATTTGACATAAAGTCTTTAAAATATGTCCGCATAGACTCGGTCTGTTTCAATTTCCTCAGGGTATCTCTTGCCTCTTTGGATATTGAAAAAGACCGGGTCTGTACATACATATGTCAAGGACTTTGCATCAATCATGCTTGACATTTCAGGTATGTCCGAGGAAGCTATATTTTTTTTAAATTTTATTGACGGGCTACGAAATTAGTTGTAGGCAGAACTTAGAAGGTAGGGTGTCAAAAAACTGCTTGACGTAGTAGCCGCCGCAGGACAAAAATTAGACTATAAGGGCTCGATATCTAATGGGCCCGGTGACAAAAAAAATACAAGGATAAACAACATAAGGATCTGGAGTCTAAGAAAAATGACTTCAGGAAGGAGAAGGAGTCAAGTAAAGAGCCAAGTCAGGACGACAAAGATGCGAAATTGGGTGGCTGCTTTAAGTGTGGTGGACCACACTATGCACGTAACTGCTAAGCAAGAGATGGCCGGGTAAATTCAACGATTGTCACTACTGATGGGGATGAAACTGAAGCACCAGCACGAGTGAACCTAATCATGTTATTGAGCAACCTCAATATGTCTAACTCGACTGTTGCAATAGATGATTTAATGTTCTTGAATGCTATGGCAATGAATGGCGTACATTATCTTTGATGGATGCGGGTGCGATGCACAATTTTATGTCAAAACGAGAGGTGCGGTGATTGAAACTACAAGTCAAAATCCACGATGGCCAAATGAAGTCGGTGAATACCGAACCCGAGAAAGTTACGGGCAAGGCTAAATGAGATTAGCTCTGGAAGCCTGGATGAGAACTGTACGTGTGACTATTGTTCAAAATTTGGATCCCTTTGAATTTTTTTTGGGAAAGAGTTTATGATGCTGAATCGACATTACTCATCCCTCCCTTGGGTGGAGTGATGTTTGCAGATGATCGAAATCCAACATTCATAACATGCCTGTTGATAACGATAAAGACAGTATTCTATGGTGGGAAATCGAAAGAAATACTCTTATCAATGCAGTTGAAAGCTTGTTTGAGAAGAGGGGAGACCATGTGTGTATTGTTGCTGGTTGAGGCCAAGCCCGACGTGTTCCAAGAAGTACCTGAATTTGCGGCACGTTTACTTGATATATGTAGATGTGATTTCGATGGATTTTCCAAAGAATTTTCCACCAAGACAATAGACGGATCACAAGATAGAGTGTGTGCATGGTGCTAGGCCTCGTATCGAATGAGCCCAGTGGAGTTTGTAGAAGTGAGACAACAACTCGATGAACTTTTGGAAGGCAACTTGATACAACCGTCCAAGGCTCCCTATGGTGCCCCTGCCTTGTTCTAGAAAAAAAAGGGGGATGACTCGATGAGATTCTGTGTGGACTATCGGGTTGTGAACAATATCATTGTAAAGAACAAGTATCCAGTGTTGAATACATATGATTTGTTTGATCAACTAGCGGCGGGTCATTTCTATACAAAGATCGACCTTTCGGTCTGGATATTGGCAATTGAGGATCTCAAACGGGGATGAGGAGAAGACAACGGTCGTGACCTAGTATGGTTCATATGAATTTCTTGTTATGCCTTTTCATTTAATGAATCCCCCTGCTAAATTTTGATATCTTATGAATGGCGTGCTTTATGATTTTTTGTATAAATTTGTAGTATTATAGCTGGATGATATTTTTGGGTGTTTTGAAACGTTGGAAGATCACATAGAGCACTTGAGGTGTGTATTCAATAAACTATGGGAGCATGAATTCTTTGTGAAAAAGGAGAAATATAAGTTTTGCAGGTAGGAAATCACCTTTCTTGGGCATAATCCTAGCCAAGGGTGGATCCAGATGAACCCTCGGAAGGTTGAATCTGTGATGAATTGGGTAGCGCTAACTCGGGCAGTCGATTTGCGGTACGTCCTGGGTTTAGCAAATTACACCAAAGATATATTAAGGGCTACTCAAAGATGGAAGCACCCCTGATAGACTTACTAAAGAAAAACGTTCCTTGGGCATGGGACAAAAAGTGTGAAGATACCTTTGAAGCATTAAAGAGGGTCGTAGAATCAGAGACGGTCCTAAGTTTTACAGATTTTAGTGTGCCATTTTAGGTGCACACAGACACCACATATCGGGAAGTTTGAGGATTGTTGGTTCAGGGAAAACACCCCACTGCGTTTGAGATCCGAAAATTGAAGACGATGTACAGTGCCCATGCGGAGGAGATGACAACGATTGTCCATTGTTTGGAGATATGGAACCATTATTTTCTCAGAACCCTTTTTCGGTGGTGATTGATAATGTTGCCAACACATATTTTAATATCCAAAAGAAGTTGAGTCCCAAGCAAGCACGATGGGAAGAGTTCCTGGCAGAATTCAATATTGATTGGATTCATCGGCCGGCTCGTGATACTGACGCGTTGAGTCTGAAACAGGTAGGGGAATATGTTTCCGCCATCACCAAGGGAGTGTCCAACTTCCTGGAAAAAATCAAAGAAAAATTGGAGAATTTCTCATGGGACTTGGAGCAATACCTGAAAACTGCGAATATTTCCATAGGACAAGAAGTAAATGTTGCCTCGATGGATTTAATTGGTGACTCCAAGTGGTGGTGTAGAACAAGGTGCGTAGATACAACCTGAACACCCAGTCTGTGGCATCAAAACTGGAAAATTCCTTTTAAATGCTACATTTCACCACGGTCTGTGTCACACAAACTGCCACTTTCTAAAATTTTACCACAAAAATCAATATTTCAGCTTTTAAAGAAAAAGTACTCACTTAAAGTGAAATTCATAGTTTAGTGCCTTATTTTAATGTTCCAAAAAGGTACTTTTAAGTTTAAAATGGATACCATTATAGCACAATTTGGATCTGAATCAATATTCATTTTTCATTGAAAGGTACTCTTTTAAAACATAAAATGAAAATCGGGTACTTTTAATGGACATTCAAATTTTGGGTACCAAATTGTGAATTTCGATTATAAGTATGTGCCATTTTGGACAATCTCTCCTTCTTTCTGCAAGATAATAAACTTGCAAACTTAGCATAATATCGCTCCAAAACAAAGATAAGAAATCAAATAATTATTCAAATAAAACTACAAAAACATTAAAATCAAATTACCTCGACAGATGTTCACGAATGACTATCCAAATGATCAAGCCAAGATCATATAACGTCGTCGGCATGACTTACTCTCTTGCTTCGGGTTTACTCACAAATTGTATCAAGGAGATTAACATCCTCTCCTTTTTTCGGCACGAAACTTTCACAGTAAGGTTTCAAATGTTGTCCATTAACTTTGAAGGTTTTGCACATAGCTCGATCCATGATTTCCACTGCACCATGTGGGAATACCTTTACCACTTCAAAGTAGGCCTACCCATCACAATCTTAGCTGCCCGGGAAATAATCGAAGGCGAGATTGAAATAGAAGGACTTTTTTACCAACGTCAAACTTCTTTCTATTGATCATCTTATCATGCCAAGCCTTCCTTTTTCCTTGTATATCGCGACATTCTCATAAGACTCTCTCTTTATTTCTTCCAGTTCTTTCAATTGAAACTTCTTATGCAATCCAACCTCATCAATGTCCATATTGAAGCTCTTCACTACCAAATAGGTTTTGAAGGTTGCTTCTGGACCAAGGAACTTGAGAATGTCTTTGTGTACTAATGGTATGAACTTCTTTGGTAATATGTCGTTGAAACATAGTTCCTGGCCGATTATGCTCGCCATATACACTCTTCCTTCCTACTTGTGCATGAAGAGCAAATATTTAGTGTTGCCCTTGATGTAAAATGTTCTGTCTGATTGTGAAACATTGGTAAAGCTTATGAAAGAAGATACAACAATGCCACCGTTATTAGTATCTCAGGTAGTGTTAGAGCTAAGACAATTGGGAAAGTGTTTTCATTCTATTTCCTTTATCAAAGTTCCTAGAACTCAGGTACTGAGAGAACGTAATGTGGCTCATGGATGTAATTGTAATAGAATAGTGTGTGCACTATAATAATATATATAAGTATTTACCTTTAAAAAGACATTGATACGTATTTAGCGCCTAAATCATTGATTGGGGTTGCCATTTACAATAAGGTGAAGAAATTGAATGTCGTACTTGGGAAAAGTTATCTAAGGTTGGTGCCGCGGTATATTAACTTTGGAAGAAAAGGTCAATTTCTTTAATTCGCCTTTTTGGGAGAATTTGGAGGTTCGAAATTGTTTGGAGGTCATGCATATTAAAAATAATGTGGGTGAGAGTATAATTGGCATGGTTCTTAACATTCCCGGGAAGACGAATGATATCTTGAATGCGTGGAATGATTTGGTTGAGCTTGGTATTCGATTGGATCTAGCACTGGAGGTTAGAGGGAAGCGAACGTACTTGTCCCCAGCTCGTTAAAATTTGTCAGTTGCGAAGAGGAGATCGATTTGTGAGTGTATTCAAGGCATGAAGGTACAATCCGGCTACTCTTATAATGTTAACCAAATTGTGAATGATGAATTGCGTCTTAATGCCTTGAAATTTCATGATTGTCACATCCTTATTAAAAAATTGTTGCTCGTTTTGATCCGAGGTGTTATGGAGAAGGAAGTGAGATTTTGCATTATGCTCATGTGTTTTTTCTTCAATTCTATTTACCTGAAGAATATAAGAAGGCAACAGCTGGATGAACTGGAGCGGGTAGTGTTATGTCAGTTGTAAAAGTACTTTCCCCATCATTCTTTAACATCACGTCCCTTTTCGTGATCAATTTGGTTAGGGAAATCCATATATGAGGCCATGTGGGAATGCATTGGATGTACCCATTTGAGCATCATATGGGAGTTTTCAAGGGTTACATTCATAATCATAGTAGGACGGATGCTAGCATCATTAGAGGTACATCACCAAGGAGATCATTGAGTACTGTACTTCTAACTTAGTTGGAAAGGTACACTTTATATACCCTTGAGCGTTGAGTTGATAAAAATGAGAGACCGCCAATGTGCCTCTCAAATATAGTATTTATATGCCCTAATTGCGACTAACTACTAGAAAGTAGCTAGAGGCAAGTCGGGGTCGTCTATGAGAAAAAAAAGGTCTTATCGAGTGTTAAGCGTAGTTAAAAGTACACAAAAATGTCACTCTAAGTGTGTGGTAACAAAGTTGTTAGGGGGGGTTAGTTTAGACAACACTACGAATACTTTAAGCAACTATATTAATGAAAAATTAGAACAAACGATGTAAATATGATCACAACTAGCACGGAAGATGCAACTAAGATTAATGAGTCTTGGGCGCAATTGGTATTCATTTCTAGTTATCCTTTAATCATCGACTAATTATCCTATTGCATTAACCACATATTGCGGAGAACACACCTTTCGAGTGAAGACATTTCTCACCTCTCCTCGGTTATAGTTAGAATGGACGATCGGCGTCACACAATATCCCTTACCCTCGGGACACTTTAGACGATCGGCGCCATATATTTCCCTGAGAATACTAATAAACATGGAGACCCAATACTAACACAATGTCCTACAAGCGAGAAACACCAGGATAGTACAATTATGTTCCCTAATGATGACTAGAAATACTCACAAATTCATACTAGAAATACTCACAAATTCATACTAAAAATACTTACCTATTGCTCCCAAGTAGCCTAGATTAACTAAATCCATGACAAATGAGCAAAAATTCATGGTAAACGCAGTATTAAAGACAAGCAATAAATGAAAACTAGGGTTTTTAAAGAGAGAAATTTGGATCAGTAAATGTAAGAGGATAGATTGTGATTGTCGACCAAAAGAAGAAGAAAAAACAGGTGAGTGGCTGGTGGCCCATCCGACGCGGACCGTGTAGGAGGTGCTAGTCATCTACTACCAAATTTTAATATCAGGCCTTCTTGTTACAAGTCTTCATAGTCTTTTTACTTCAAAACCCAAACTCCTCAAATGGAAATCTTCAATATGATCTAAAACACTTCATCTATTAAAGAATTAGGATATAAAACATGTGAATCATCCTAACCCTCTAACTAATAAAATGTAAATTTTCTTCCACTTAAGTCTCTAATCTATTACAAAAATAAGACTTCGAATGTGTTAAAAATAAAATATAAATCGAGCACATCAAACAGTTCACTTGTATGTTTTACAGAACAGTAACGAGACTGCAATTTATATTCAAGAGCATGTGTCGCTATTAGAAGAACTCCATCCCAACTAACCATCGAACAAAATATAGGTGGAGCATTCTTTAATGTTTGTCAATTGGTTTTATAAGTGCAGCAATGTGGACGACATGCCCAGTAAACTTATTGAATTTGCAAGGACACCGGAACTACATTATTGGAAGATACCAAGACATCAATGGCTTCATTTTTGCAATGTTGGAGAAGGACGATAAGAGCATGATGCAAAACAGTGGTGTTTATATTGAATTTAGATCGATATGGCAGGCTAGCAAAAGAGACAAGCATCCTATTGTTGTGATGTCCTTTTATGGGGTAATTGAGGAAATCTGGGAGTAAGATTATGTAGAGTTTAAAGTTGTTGTGTTCAAGTGTTGGTGGGTGGAACACAGAGCCGGAGTACGAACAAAAAAGGATATGGTTACAGTGGTGGACCTGAACCGAGTGGGACCGAAGATGACAAGTTCACCTTAGCAGCTCAGACATGCCAGATTGTTTGGGTCAAAGAACCTTGCAATGAGAAGTTTCATGTTGTACTTCATGGGAACAAGTTTTATTTCGAAAATGAGATTCATTAGCCCATCACAGTTGAAACTTTAGAGTTTTCCTCTGCCTTTCCGAGTTTGGAGGATGTTGGTGGATTACTTGCAGGTCAACGTAAACATGGCAATGAATTGCGGGTAAACGGTAGTGGTCAAATTGTGTGGGCGACGTTGAAAAGGAAAAGATAACCAATAATTATGTTATGAAATTTAATTCTATACTGTTTTGTATAATCTCCAATGTTTTTCGTTATCTACTTCGTTTAATGATAATATGAACATAATATATTCATTTTTGTCAATGATTATTAATTTGGGTTATGTTTGCTTTTCTCAAGTATTTGAAGAAAGTATAAATTTTATTAGCATCGGTATAATACTGCAAAACCAGTGCTAGAAAACAGAGCAGCTCCGTTCTTTATTTACAAAGTCACTAGAACGAAATACTAAGGCACTTGTATACCGGTGCTGGATTCTGAGGAAAAAATTGGTGGTAGCTCTTGGGTCCCCATGAAAAATTTAAATGGGAATTTAAAGCATCCCTACACAGCTACCGTGTTTGTATAGTAGCACCGGTAGCAATCTTATAGGCATGGTTTAGTAACCGGTGCTTGAAACTTAGTCAATTTTATATTCGTTTGTCTCTAGTTCCCTGGAAAAAATTAAATGGCCATTTAAAGTAATCACACATAACTGCCTTGTATGTACAGTAGCACCAGTAGCATTCTTATAGAC
>JAULKJ010302033.1:0-11498 GCA_032355405.1 Rubia balearica | reverse complement strand
AAAATATACTTGATAATCAAAGCACAAAATAGGATAAATCAAATCTCACAAATTCATACTAAAAATGCTTACCAATTTCTCCCAAGAGTATATTTAGCCTGGATTAGAAAAACCCATAACAAATTTACAAGAATCCGTGGAAAATGTACAAAAAATAAGAAAAGAT
The DNA here is from genome assembly GCA_032355405.1 of Rubia balearica. NCBI lineage: Eukaryota > Viridiplantae > Streptophyta > Magnoliopsida > Gentianales > Rubiaceae > Rubia > Rubia balearica. Next base: position 11,332 of record JAULKJ010302033.1, on the reverse strand, counting down.
GAAGAAAAACTAGGGTTTTTGGAGAGAAAACCGGGTGGGGAGAAGAAGGGAGGAAGAAGAGAGCTGAAAATGCCTTAAAAAGGCCCGAATCTGTCTCTTAAATAATGACAAAAACTCAAATTGAAAAAACATCAACGAAAAGTCATGAATGATGATTCGGATGATGAAAATCAAGTTTATTTAACGTCGTTGGCATTTCTTACCTCCCTTCTTAGGTTCACTCATAAACCGGATCAGGAAGATCAACATCTTCCACTTTCCCCATCACAAAAATATCGTGGTAATGTTTCAAACGTTGACCATTGACATTGATGGAATTCGACTTAGCTTGGTCCAAGATCTCCACTGCACCATGCGGGAATACCTTCACCACTTCAAAAGGGCCAATCCACCGCGACCTCAATTTACTGGGAAATAGACTAAGGCGGAAATGAAATAAGAGGACATTTTGATCCATGTCAAACTCCTTCTAGTTGATTATCTTGTAATACCAAGCCTTTGTCTTTTCCTTTTAGATTTTGGCATTCTCATAGAATTCCCTTAGTATTTTCTCCAATTCTTGCAATTGTAGCTTCCTATGCAAATCAGCCTCATCTATATCAAGGTTCAAGTTCTTGATCTCCAAATAAGCCTTGTGCTCTATTTCCATCGGTAAATAGCATAAATTTCCAAGGATCAACTGGTATGGTGACATACTGATTGGTGTCTTGTAAGCGATACTATATGCCCACAAGGTACCATTTAACTTTGAACTCCAATCATTTTGGTTAGGGTTAACCATTTTTCGAAGGATGGACTTGATTTCCCTATTGAAAACTCTGGCTTGGCTATGGTTCGTGGGTGATAGATGATGAATGTCTTATTTGTGAAGCCGTGCTTTTTCAAAAGTGTCTCTATTGTCCGATTGCAAAAATGGGTACCAGGGTCACTAATCCAAGATCGAGAGACCCCAAACCTAGAGAAGATGTTATCTTTCAAGAAATCTACAACCACTTTGGAATCATCAGTTCTAGTGGATTTTACTTTAACCCACTTTGACACATAATTAACGAAAAGAAGAGTGTATGTAAAGACACAAGAATTAGTAAAAGGTCCCGTAAAATCAATGCCCCAAACATCAAAGATTTCACAATATAAAATAAGCTTTTGAGGAATTTCATTCCTAGAAAAGATATTTCCTATTATTTGACATTCATCACAAGATTTTCAAAAAGTGTATGCATGTTTATTCAATGTAAGCCAATAAAAACAACATTGTAGGACTTTCCTAGTGGTTCTCTTTGCTCCAAAATGACTTCCATATGCATAAAAATGACAAAAACCAAGACCTGAATATACTTCATTATCAGGGACACATCTCCTAACAACTTGATCCAAAAAATGCTTCCACAAAGAGGGATCATCCCACACAAAATACTTAGCATCAATTATTAGCTTATCTTTTTAAGCTTTGCAAAAATGGGGAGGAAATTTATCGGAGACAGGGAAATTCACAATGTCGACATACCATGGTTGGAGGTTCCTGATTGCGAACAATTGTTCATCGAGTAACTCTGCCCGTATTTTCTCCGTCATTGGTGACTTTACTTCAAATTCTTGTCATGGAACCAACCATATTAAGTGATCTGCTACAAGGTTCTTCATGTCGTTCTTGTCTCTTACGTCCAAATCAAACTTGCTTAAAAGCAAGATCCATTTAATCAATCTTGGCTAGGCTTCTTTCTTCGTCATCAAGCGAGGAAGCGCTGCATGGTCAGTGTACACAATAACTTTGGGACAAAGCAAATAAGATCAAAATATTTCTTAAGAAAATACCAGTGCTAGAAATTCTTTTTCCATGTTAGATTAGTTCCTTTGGGCCTCGTTGAGTGTCATGGATGCATAGTAGATGGCGTGAGGTACTCTCCCCACCCTTTGACCAAGCACTTCTCCGATGGAGTAATCACTTGCATCACACATAATTTCAAAAGGTATGGACAAATCCAAGGGTTGAATAATAGGGGCCGAAACTAACCTCTCCTTCAATGAATTAATGGCCCTTTTACAACCCTTGTCCACCACAAATGCCACCTCTTTTTGCAACAACTTGCACAAAAAAGATGAAATATTTGAAAAATCCTTGATGAACCTGCGATAGAACCCTCATGACAAAGAAAAGAGTGCACTTTGTGCACATTAGTAGGATAAGGAAAAGTTTGAATTTTGTCTATCTTTGCCTCATCTACCTCAATACCCTTAGAGGAGACAATATGACCTAAGACAGTGTCTTGTTTTACCATAAGAAACTGGGCCAAATTTGTTAAACAATTGTCTAAATAATTACCATGAACGGTGAAATAATCCATGAACACTTCAACAAAATTTTCAAAAAATTCCAAGAAATTGTTTGCCATACACGTTTGGAAAGTGACAGGGGCATTACAACCCAAAAGGCATGTGCTGGTAAGCAAACGTACCAAAGGGGCACGTGAAGGTTGTTTTCTCTTGGTCCTCTGGGGTAGTTGTCACTTGAAAGTAACTCGAGTATCCATCCAAGAAGCAATAGAATGGATGACTTCCTAGTCTCTCGAGAATTTGATCAATGAATGGTAGTGGGAAGTTATCCTTCCGGGTTACCGCATTTAGCCTTCGGTAATCTATGTAAACTCGCTACCAGTTTTGGACATAAGTGGGCACCATTTCACCCTTGCTGTTCTCAACTACCCTCACCCCACTCTTCTTTGGTACCACTTGTGTTGGGCTCACCCACTTGCTTTCTGAAATTGGATAACATCCCCGCTTGAAGCAATTTTAGGATCTTGCCTTCACCCCTCCATTATAGGTGGATTTAAACAATATTGAGGTTGTCGCAAGGGTTTTACATCATCTTCCAATAGGATTTGGTGCATGTAAGTGGATGAACTTATACCCTTGATGTCGGTAATAGTTCATCCAATTTCTTCCTTGTTTTCCCGCAACACCACCAGTAGCTTCTCCTCTTACTCTTTGGTAAGCTTACTTGAAATGATGACCAGTATTGTCTCTTCTTCCCTAAGAAATGCATACTTAAGGTCACTTAGCAAGGTTTTAAGCTTAATCACCGAGGTTTTCAAAAGTGAGGGAAGGATTTCTGATTTCTCCAGCTCCTCTGGGGGTAGAGAAGGAGGGTTCGATCCATTGTCTTGAAGCAAATTCAAGTCCTCAAAGCTCTACTTCAAGTTAGTGCTCATGGAACTAACAAAATATCATCACCATTTAATTCAAACACATCTTTCACAAAATCTTAAACAACATCTATAGCATGACAAACATGTTCTTCACTAGGATACTTCATAGAGTCATTTATGTTAAACTTTACTTTGCTCCCATCAAATTCCATGGTAGGGTACCATTATGCACATTATTCATTATCCTTGATTTTTTTTTCAAAAATGGCCTCCCCAACAAGATCGGGGTGGCATGTTTATCATGCTCCACGTTAAGGACATGAAAATCCAAGGGAAATATTAAGGAATCCACCTTAACCAATACATCCTCGACAATACCCTTAGCACTAGAACAATCGCCAATTGAATTACCACCCTGGTTTTGTGCGAAGTATCTAGATTGAGGCTTTTGTATAAAGAGTAAGGAATTATATTAATTGATGTACCTAGATCAAGCATGACTTTTACAAAATGTGTGTTTCCTATCATGCAAGGGATTGTGAACATGTCGGGATCACTACACTTGGGGGTAACTTCTATTAGCACAAAGCGGAAACATGTTCATTTCCCCCTTTCTTAGCTTATTCTTGGCTTTTTGTTTTCTATTCACAATATATAATTCCCTAATAAATTTAGCATCTCTAGGAATATTTTCAATAGCATTCAAGAGAGGGATATTTACCTCACATCTACGAAAGACTTCGTAGATGTCCTTGTTGTCCTCCTTTCTTCGCTTGTCTTTCAAAGCCTCCAGAAATGGTGGTTCCGACACATAGGAGGGGATTTCCACCATCTTTGCCTTATTGTGAAGATGGGATGAAGGGTTAGGAATGAAAGTTGATTTTTGATGATCTTCACTTCCTTATCCGTCCCCTTCCTTACTTTGTCATTGGCCAATTTCTCGGCCTCCTCTTCCATTTCTCTCTCAAACACCTCAACCCTTATAGGCTCACCTTCAACCACTTCTCCATCCCGGGAAGTACCAATCTCTTTACCACTCGCAAAAGTGATAGCACTCGTATTTTGTTGCGAATTAAACTCCGATTGAGAAGGTAGTTTCCCCGAATCCCTTGACTCCATCCGATTTCATATTTGAGCTATTTGGCTCACTTGAGTCTCTAGGGTTTTTATGCTAGATTCGGTTTTTCCGCACACAAACTCAACTTCCTAATGACTTGCATGATTTCATCCTTTGACATTGCCAAAATTTCACCTTGGTTGTGGGTATTATCTTGAAGCCTTTGGTATTGTGGTTGAGGTGGCCGATATTGTTGTTGAGGGGAGAGATGAGGTTGAGCATTTTGACCCCCTTGTGCATTTTCATATCTTAGATTAAGGTGATCTCGATTACCTACATTATAAGGCTAATTTTGGTAGACTTGGTCTCCTTGGTAGCCTTGATTACCTTGGTTCTCTTAATAACCTTGATTCCCCTGGCCTCATTGATATCCTTGATTGCCTTGATATCCCATTGCATTCACCTCCTCGATATAATCATTATGCAACCAAGGGAAAGTGTCTGTAGGATGTGCCAATGAACAAATCTCACAAGACTTTACATGTGGCACATTTCTGGAATTAGTCATCAAAGACTTTACCATAGAAGTAAGGGCCAACATTTGACCCTCAAGCTTTCCATTGTTGGACTTTTATCTCGTCAAATTAGACTTGCACTAAATTTCCTCGACTCCTCGACTAACTCCTCATACAGTTCCATAGCCTTCCTCGAAGTCTTCTTCCTAATAGAACCACCGCGAGCTCCCATCATTAGTCTTTGCTCTTGGTCAAGAAGACCATTGCAAAAGTAGTAGACCAAATATCCCTCCGAGTAGCGATGATAAAGGAAACTTGATAGAAGATTTTTCAACCTCTCCTAATAGTCGTAGAATGATTCTTCATGCCATTAGAGAATATTTCTTATGTCCTTCTTCAATATTGCAGACTTTGAGGCCGGAAAGTACTTGTAGAGAAATTTACTCTTTAACTCAATCCAAAAGGTAATTCTCCCAGATGGAAGGTAGTTTAGCCAATCCCTTGAGACATCTCACAATGAAAATGAGAGGGCTTTCATCTCGCCGTACCTCTAAAAAATACAATTTATAAGCCCTAAATGCTTCCTAAATAAAATTAAGTAGATAGTGGAAGGGTTGTCCACAAAGAAAAGGAACTTTTCTAAGGGTTCATGCATATAAGGGAGGATACTAGGCTAGATATATATATATATATATATATATATGTATGTATAAGAAAGCATGTAAAGGGGGAGGGGTGTGGGTTGGTTTTTCTATGTTATGAATTAAAAGACAAGACAAATAGCAAATTAAGTTACGGGACCTTGGACGCAATTGGATTCCACTTCCAAGCCTCTTATCTATCCTTGATCCTACAACCTATTCAATACTTTAACTACATGTTGTGAAGATAAATCTTCTATCCTTCTTTGATAGTAGTTTACTAGAGTGAATTCGACATCTCTTGCTAAACCTCACTAATGACCCCTTTAGTAGAGAAACGGCTAAAGATATCCCATTAATGGCATTGAGTACGAAGAATCAACAAACTTGGTAACGCTTATAAACACTAGACCTTGTCTAAGCATTGAACCAATTCATGCATTTACACAAGATTAGTCAAGAACGTTTAACATTCATAGAGCTCTCCTATTGATAAACATGCAAAGAGTTCGACATCATCACATTAATTTATCAATTATCAAATTATCAACCCTATTAGAAGCTTTTACTCATGCACATGGAGTCCATATCAAAGAGGGGAAACTTAGCTCTTTTTCCCCAACCCTAACAAGAAATCATACCAGAAATTATTATTCTCAAACTTCCAAAAACATTAATGAATTCAACAACCAACATCAAAGCTCTATAAATGCACAATAGCTATAGCATTAAATAGGCATAAATATTTCTCAAGACATGGGCTTGGAAGCCTTAATAAATTTCTCTCAAAACTAAGTTTAGCTACTAGAATTCATAAATAATAAAGTGTGCTATTTATAGTACAAGAAAAAGGATAACACATTTTGTCCACGCTTCCGTCGCGACTCGCGACCAGTTCCTCTCGAGTGCGACGGAGGCCAGAAACAGCATCTTGATTTTCTTTCTTCTTCTTGTCTTCTAACTTCCTCTCCACTTTAGTTCTCTTAAATTTTTTAAGTCTTCAAGTATTCAAAAGATGAACTTCATGGTCTTCAACGGTCCTCAATCTTCAAGTCCAGATGTTATTGCCCCTGTCAGATAAAATTCACTTTAAAAGTCATAAGAGAGTAAAAGTTTCTCCTAGCTCTCCTAAGAGAATTTTGAGGTAAAACACAAGATCTAGATGAAAAAAGAGCACAAAAGTGATTCCAAAATGTCCCAAAAATATTCACATAAAATAGACACATCACTTACATCTTTGGAGGAACTAGGTAGCTTGGGAATAAGGTTGAATGTATTGGTTAACTTATCCTTCCATGCTACTTTCCTCTTGGATCTTGGCTCGATTTTGTTTACTCGAGAACGAGTAAAGGTTTAAGTGTGGGAGAATTGATATGCACATAAATGCATGCTTTAACCACTGCATTTGACATATTTTTTATTAGGTTTTTGTTCGTTGATTGCTAGTATTAGTTAGGTTTATAATTCAAAGGTTTAGATGACCGTTGTTGGTTTTCTTAAATAAATCCCAAGTTTCATAAACTTAATTGGATCTAATGGACACTCTATCCTCACGAGCGCCTATATCTTCTTTTGCGAGCTTATTAGCAGGTTGTTCATGAGAACTTTGGCGTAGTTTTGTAGAAAGCCATTCCTAATGGTGGTTGTAGATAGTGGAAGAACATTCACAAGGATGGTAGTATATATAAGGCAATGAGTACAAATGTGGTAGTAGATGGAAGGAAGACGATATGAAGAAGGAGCTGAAGAGCGACAAAGGAGGAACTGGCACAGGCGTACCATACAGCACGACTTTTACTAGCCAACATGATGGTTCCAGGTTGCTCTGGCATGGGCCGCAAGGATTAGCACGGCCCGTGCCACCCTGGAGGCCTCGTGCGACTAAGTATGAGCACGAGCCATGCCATTTTATATAGCTCGTGCAGCTCCAAATTCAGTATCCAAAGACCAGTCGATGGCCCACAACGTTTCACAGAATCCGCGCCACTATCCTTAAAGAAATCGACTCCCAACCGATGATCCGTAGAGTTGAGAAGAGTTGAGTTGAGCTGAGTTGAGCTAATTGGATCGGAGCTGAACTGATTGTAGCTGAACTAAACTGAATTAATTTCCGCTGAACTGAAATGAACCAAAATGAACTAAACTAAATTACAAAGAAATAAATCGGATCTAATTGTACTTAACTCAGTCAAACTGAAGTTAAATGAATCAAATTGACTGAATCAAACTGAACTGAACTGAGACAAATGAGCCGGAACGAATCATACTAAAATGAACTGAATCAAATTGAGCTAAATTGATTCAAAATGAACCAAATTTCATCAAACTGAACCCAACTGATAGGGGTGTTCAGGTTAACCCGCAGGTTGGGGCGGATCAATTGTCCCAACCCAAATCGAACCAAAATTTGGGGTCAAACGGGTTGGTCAGGTCAAGTCGAAATTCTCATAGTTTGGGTCGGGTCGGGTTAGGTCGGACCCAAATCAAAATAATTTTCTTTTATAATTTATTCAATAAAATAATGTTTTTTAAATATATTAATATTTAAATAATAAATGAAATAATGATTTATTTTTATATAGTTTTATGTAACAATGTTATATTTCATTTAATTATAAATTATTCAATTAATTAAAAAAAGAGTTCGTCTCTTGAAAGACGGTCTTTCCATTATCCATGAAAATACCAATATTTAAAGTGAAAATTAAAAAAAATGAAGATAAATTTTTCGGGTTGCATAAATCGGATTATCAACTTTATATCTACTACACATTGCATTATAAATTTTTAATATTGCAATAAAGACTTTTTATTATTATTCTAATCAAACCCCGTGCTTCCATAAGCTATGGAAAGACGGTCTTTCCCAAAGCTTTGTAAAAAATATATAATTATTTTAATTTTATTTAGTTAGAATAATTTTAATTTTTCAATAAAAAGATATAATTTTACTAAAATTTATTCATATAATTATTCATATATATTTCATATTTAACTGATATATTATTTACAATTAATATGTTTTACAAAATTATTATTATTTTTATAAATATATATTTTTAGTTAGAATCATTTAAATATTTCAATAAAAATATATAATTTTACTAAAATTTATTCATATAATTAAGAATATATATTTCATATTTAACTGATATATTATTTACAATTAATATGTTCTACAAAATTATTATTATTTTTATAAATATATATTTTTTCAAGAATGTTAAACTTGTTTAAATTAATGAAAGATATGTTGAATTAAAATAATCATTTTTATAATTTTTTAAAAAATAATTATGTTTCTCATGAGAATGGGTCAAATATATAAGTGGGTCAAAATGGGTCGATATGGGTCAAATTCTGACACAACCTATTCTGAACCGACCCATTTTGACCCGATCCACTTGACCCAACTAGGTCCTTGACCCGATCTCAACCTAAATGGGTCGGGTCAAATCGGGTTGGGTCGGACTATTTGAACACACCTGCAAACTGAATAAAGCTGAAGTAAAATGAAATAAATTTAGTCTAATAAAATGGAACTGAATTAAAATGAATAGAACTGAATCAAATTGAATCGAATTGATTCAACCTGAACCGAATTGAATAAAACTTAACAGAACAAAAAATATATAAAAGAAGATAACCGGTAAATTATATTAATAATCAATAATCAATAACCAATAATTAATAATTAACAATCAATAATCTATAATCAATAAGTATTAATTAATAATTAGTGATTAGTAATTAATAATTAATAATTAATAACTAATAATTAATAATTAACAATTAATAATTAATGATTAATAATTAACAATTAAAAATTAATGATTAAAAATTAACAATTAATAACTAATAACTAGGTATTAATAATTAATAACTAATAATTAATAATTAATAACTAATAATTAATAACTAATAATTAATTATTAATAACTAATATTTAATAATTAATAACTAATAATTAATAATTAATAATTTGTAAGGATTTGTTATTTGTAATATTTGTATCTTTTTCTTAACTTGTTGAATGATTATCATAGATACTGGACTTTGCTAGTTGTGTTGTTTTTACTTTCATAACTTAAGAAACCAACCAACCAAAACCCCCTCTTTTACTTGCTTTTATATCTATGTATTTATATATCTAGGCTTATATTCGCCCTTGTATGCATAAAAGCTTGGGAATATCCCTATTCTCTGTGGACGACCTCGACTTGTCATAATATCTACTTAGTTGTATTTAGTAAACACTTTGGGCACATAAATTGTATCTTTGAGAGGTACGTCGATGACCTCCCAAATTTTGGCGTCGCTGCTGGGAAAGAGGCGTATATTTTTATGTGTTTGGGCATATTATGTGCGAGTATTTGCTATTTATATTTTTTTTCCTTTTCTCTTTGGATGTTTTTGTTCGGAGTAGGTATTGCTTGAGTTCTTGGTGAATTTTTATCGAGAATCCTTGCAATATCATTCCGATGTTTTTGAAAAAAAAATACAAAAAATTTCAAAAAATATGGAATATCTCACCTTGAGGGAACTCATGATGAGAAGAGAGGCTCAACGAGCAATATTTTGTAGGATTTGTCATTCCGACCATCCTACCGAATATTGCTATACGTTGAGGGATAGGCACTATAGGAAGAAAATACCGTTGGTTTTCAAAACCAAGGGTATTATGAAGAGTGCTATCATAAGGATATAGTTGATGGTTTTCAAGGGCAAGAAGCTTAATAATGGTATCCGTACCACAATTCTGACAATCCGAAGTGGAGTGGTAATCCATATTTATGGCATGAGAATGAGCCGGAAAACCCACCACATGAAGAGTATAGTTATCCACCACCACCTTCCACCATACCCTAAAACCAACCCCAAGAACAAGGTTATAGTTTGACTAATGCGGAGATCATAGATACATTAGCAACTTTAACCTGATTAGCCGAGATTAATGAGGAAAGGGATGCTCAAACTTCCTCAAGACTCGAGGCTTTGGAGGGGCATGTTAGAAAAATGATGGAAGCGGTGATCCGTTTAGAAGCTCATTATCCTGAAGATACACCATCCCAAGTCGAACTCGAAGATACAGTGAGTGAGGTCACCTTGACAAATGAGTTTGAGTTTGAAAGGGATGAGGAGTTGGTGGTTGAATGAAATGAAGTTGAGAAAGAGGTGATTGTGCTACATCCATTTCCATTATCACCCTACCCTCACCTAGTGAACCGGCTCCACCATTTTCGGAAGTTTTTAAGGAGATAAAAGAGGATCCAAATAACCATCCCAAGCCTCCTAACCACCATACTCTTTTAAAACCAACTCCATCTCAACAAGATTTTTCTCTTGAAAGTTTTGTAACCTCACCTCTCTACTTTTGGATGCTCATGGTGAAGGGGTTCAAACCTTCACCATATGGATAACATTAAGTTCATGCCGACGGCTTTAAACATATGGAGCTTCTCGGGAGGCAACCCGAGCTTTTAAGTAAGGCTAGTGTTTTCCTTTTCTTGAAAAAAAAACTCAACAATGTCCTCAAACCTTACCCAAAACCACAAAAATACCACCACAATCTACCACCAAACACCACTACCAAAACCACCATCTATGAGTACTACTAGTTGTTGCTTTTTGTAGATGTTGATTGAGACTTGCATATTTGTGGATTTGTAGTGGATGGGTCGAAATTGCATATTGGTCGGAGTTCGGGAACATGGAGGTGGAACATTCATTGAGGAGTGAGCATTGCTACCACCGGGAAAGACATTTAAGGTCCTAGTTATGAGTTTTTTTCTTTCTCCCGTATTTCTTTATCTTGTCCTTTGGTTCACATCGAGGACAATTTATGTTTCAAGTGTGAGGGGGAGGGAAGAGAAATATATCTCATTGTATTGTAGTGTGAATATGCTCTACTCTGATCTTTTTGTTTAAAAATGAAAAATAAAAAATTTCCGCTAAGTTGAAAACCCGATAGTG
>JAULKJ010302022.1:0-11499 GCA_032355405.1 Rubia balearica | reverse complement strand
GATCAAGAGAAAAAGCAATGATTAGTTTGCCTAATGATTGCTATATATAAATTAATTTTTGGTTATCTCTACTGATTAGCTTATACTAGTCTTCTAAGAGTTAAATTTTAGAGTGAAGTGTATATATGACCCTACATAATTCACGAAAGTGTACATATAACTCTGTGATAATTGAAAATGCAAATATAACCCTAGATAGTCAGTTTATGCGTAAATATAATCTTTTCTGGTAATTTGAGGCCGAATTATGATGAAAAGACTATTTTATTCTGGAAAAATGAAATGTCTTTAATACCCCAACCCTAATTTTCTTTCTTCTTTCATTTCTTTTCCCCTTTTCTTTCTTCTCCGCATCCATTGTCGGCACAAAACCCCAAATTCATATTTCACCAAGAACCCTAGCTTCAATTGAACCCCGTCGCGGCTTCCCGAATTCATGGCGGAGCACTTGACATCCATATTGGGGATGGAGAAGGATAGGGTGAACTACCCCTTCTACTTCATGATCGGCACCTGCCGCCACGACGACCGCACGGATGCACACGAACCCTAACATTAGCCCCACTCTGATGCTCTCCAACATGTACCAGCGCCCTGACATGACCACCCCCAGAGTTTTGAGGACTTCTACGAGGATTTGTTCGAGGAGCTCAGCAAGTAGTGCAAGATTCAGAACATGGTGTGGATGTGGTAAAGGAGCTGAAGCAGCGACCCATGTTAGGGTTAATAGCGATGGCAGTTTGGTGGTGGAGGTGGAGCAGTAGTGACGGAGGAGGTGGAAGGGTGGCGGAAGGGTGGCGGAAGTGGTGGTTACAACGGCGAAGGTGGTGGCTATTCAAGAAGAAAGGGTCATTTTTGTCTTTCAATTTTTTGGATTAGGTCGAAAGGGAATTTTGGTTATTTTTTATTCGGCCTATGGCCAGAAATGGTCAGTCATTGCCGGAATATAATCTTTAGGGTTATATTTGCACTTATATAAAGTAGTTAGGGTTATTTTTACATTAAAAATTATCTAAAAATTATATCTGCACTTTCTCAATTATATAAGGTTATATTTGTATATTTCCCTAAATTTTTATACTTATGTTCATGCTTACTACTTGTGTCCCTTTAGGTGATTTATCATTTTCCTTTTTCAAGAAAAATGTTTAGTTAAATTTGATCAAAACGATGTGAAATTTTGTTTAGGTTCGTTAGGGAAAACACTAGTAGAGAATGTCCTGTTGAAGGCAATGTTAGAAGGCGGTTCCATAGAAACCACCGTTATTTGAGGTCAAAAATATTTTTTTAGTTCGGAAGTGCCTCTTAGGTCACTTTTCTTTATTTTAAAGGCAGTTTGAAATCAATGAAAGGCGGTTCCGCATTTAATGGCGACCGAGTAAAGGCTGTTCCGCATTTAATGGGCTGTCTTTTGGCCGAATATAAAAAGAAAGTGTTAAAAATTCTGAAGCCCAATTGGTCAAATCCATCTTCCTTTAGCAGAAACCCTAAGCCAAGCTTATTCCTTCTCCCATGCACCCTTCATCAGCCAACTCGATCACCACCGCCGCTACCCTCACTCCACCGCCGCTTTAATCTCCTACCTCTATCGCAGCCTCCATCTCCTTCCTCCGTCCTGACGCCTCCGCCGCGTCGGGAAGCTCTACCGTGAAACTCACCTCCGCATTTTGTTAGTCTCGTCCACCGTTCGCTTGCCTCTGCCGTTTTTCGGGAACCTCTGCCGTGAATCTCACCTCCGCGCTTCTGTCAGTTTCCTCCGTTGTTCGCTTGCCTCCACCGTTCGCCGGGAAGCTCTGCCGATTGGATCCTTCATTCGCCGTGAAGTCGGTGGAGATAACACAACTAGTCACTCGACATCGCTTTCTGGAGATTGCTTTCGTCGCGTTGCCGCTGAAAGCCTCCATCGTAGATGGCGTTTATATTGCTGTTGTTTTTGCTTTTGTATTGTTGTTCCGTTTTGGTCGTCATTACTGTTCTTGGTTTTCTTCTGAGATCGATCCGAGTTTTCCTCGCTGTCGGAAACCAAGCTATTCTTTTGGAAGGTAAGAAATAGTTTCCAAGTTTGGAATCTGTTTCTGATCCTAATGTAGGCGGTTATTTGAACCACCTTTGATCAAAATCGATCAAATGCAGAGCCAGAGAAAGCAGTTCTAAAGTGCTTCTCTAGTTTGATAGAACCTCCTTTAACGGCCACTTCCTCCACTAGTGAAATGACGTCTGTGGCACCTAAACTGTTGTCATCGCTCACATTTGACTCTCCATATTATTATTTTTATCACACTTGGCCCCTAAACTAACAGAAGTGTTACCATTAAGTTTAGGTCTCGTTGACATTTTGAGGGGTAAAAATATTTTTCTTATTCAATCCCATAATTATTTGCAATTTAAAAGAATGTCTTCTCGATCCGTTGAGATGTCGTTGACGACGTTGAGATGCGAGTTGAGATTTGTCATGTGTCAAACTCACGGCTCGAGAATAAATTCTTTAAAAATGTAAAGAATTCTTGGATTGAATAGGATTTTTTTTACCTTTTAAATTTTCAAAAGTCTTTCCTAATTAATTTATTTAAAGTTGAGTTTATATTTTTGTTTTTTTAATTGGCAATAAACCATGAAAGGGAAACTCTACAACTTTACGTCCACGTACAATACATTATACACTAGTAGTTATTGCTCCGGCTAATGGTGTCGATTTGTTGGTCAGAATTTATTACTCCCTCTATCCGTACCAGCCAAATCTACACACTTATTATTTAACAGTCAAAGTTATTGAACTTTGACCATATATTTAAATAGATATATGAACATAAATATTATCACATGAGATATTGTTAGATTCGTCGTAACATGTAGTTTCTAAATATTAATTTTTTATTCGGCATTATTGTCCTTAGTTACATATATTTACAGTCAAACATGTTTCTTGGAGACTGAAAAAGATTCTGTGCAAATTCCCCGGGGACGGAGGTAGTAGTATTTTTTTTAAAAAAAAATGCTGATTTTACGAAACCCCCAAATCAAACAAACAAATTACCCCATTCAAAAATTTAGTTCCCAAAGTTCAAATTTCTCAAACGCTCCACAAATTCACAATGAGCCGTAAGAGCACCGGTGCAAAGTCAAAGGCAAGTTATCGAAGTCATCACCCGTTCAAGGAGATAGCGCCATCCCCAAAAAATTTCAATGAATATGTTGAGCAAAGGTATGTGGACTTCTCAAAGAGTCGAAGGCTATTTTAGCATTGGATATTGGTGAATTAGGATTAGATTATTTTCCTGCTTATTTCAAGGTTCAACATTTAGAGAAATTACTTTGTATTTGAGAGACCGGTCTATGTCGATGAGGTTATACAGTTTTATGCTAATTTAGGTCAAAGTAGGAAAAATTACAATATCTCTAAGGTCAATGGGAAAGAAATTTCGGTGACCAAATATACTATTAATTCCGACCTAGATTGCCCCTACACTACGCCCAAGAAATTAAGATCCGATGATTCCCACGGTCCCCTAGAAATTTACCACACTCCGTGTTGGCCGGACGTGAATGATGCAACCTCTCATGTCCTATCATAATGGGTAAGAAATATTTTAAGAGGGTAGAGGATACCACGGGGAATGTTATGACATGAGTGTGTTGTCCATAAAGCAACGTCTCATTTATGAGTGGATATGCCTTAACGTTTTTCCCACAGGTGGCCACACTTGTGAACTGAGCATTGCTAACCGTATGCTGTTTTACTACGTCATGGAAGGGTTCAAGATAAACCTTGGCTTCACCATCATCTCTTTCAGGCTAAAGGCCTCGAACAAAAAGAAGAAAGAGCTTCGGTACGGTGGTTTGATCACCTTATGCTTAAGAAGGCGGGAGTGCAGCCGGAGGATAGGGGGCTTTGCTTGGAATTTTATGACAAGAAATGGTTCCACCACAAAAAGCTTTGTATCGACTTCAACAGCAAGTGGGAATACATGCCAATACCCGGGAAAAAGCTAAAAATGCAAAGAGGGCTGGCAACTTTGCCTGAGATCAATCTGAGGCGTTGAGCTCCCGTACTTAATTAAAGTTTCCATTTTTAGTTATTAAATTTAATTTCTACTGAAAATAAGAATTATAAATTTTTTACCTTGGTTTATTTTGATTTACAGGTACCGAAAGTAGTTGGAAGGCTAGGATGAGCCAGTGCATTGATTACATGTGTGCAGACATGATGAAGACGCACGAGATGTTGACCCGGACACATTCACAACATGTCGCTTTCAAGGAGGCCCAAGGCCTCTATCTCTAATTGAGCAAAGATGAAGAGTCGCCTAATTTTGAGCTGGTCTTTTCAGAAAGAGGTGATGAAGATGATGATAATGGTGATCATGGCAGGGATGACGGGAATGTCGGTCATAGCGGAGTAGAAAATGTTGAAGGCCAAGATGACAGGGAAAACTTAACCATGATTTGAATGATTTAGTTTAAGATTGATACCTTATGTTGTTCAATTTGGAATTTTTATTTTTTATGGATTTACTAATTTCTCAAGTAAATGGATTTGATGTAATCGACAATATGTTTGGAATATTTCGTGTTTCATTTTATGATGTTGGTCAAAAGTAATAAAAATATCTTCTTGTAAGTACTGTAGTTTTAGTTTAATGGAATAACCACATTTTCGAAAATGGTGTTTTTTCACAGATTGACCAAAATTCTGGATGAGGTTCCAAATACAGAACATCGTCGTCCCTTTATTTTTTTAAGGATAGTTACCAGCTCGTAAAACCTTCTTGTGATATGGACCTATGCAGCCGATGTTATTTCCGAGCTTGGAAACAACATTTCTGAAATATGAGGCCATTCTGTTCCCTCTTTGGTTCAAACGAAACACCTTTAAAAAAAATTAAAGCTTCTAAATTCTGAAGCTATTCGTACCCATTTTCTAAGAGATGAATCTACATTTATGAGTTCAGAAATAGTTTTCTATATAAAAAAATAGAACGCGATTCAAGTTAATAAATTTCCCCCAAATCAACAAGCCTAGCATCCTTATAAACTCGCAAATCTTGCCTCCATTTCCACAAACCAAATAAAGAGAGACATTGCTTACCATGGCTAAAGGAGGTTCAAGCCGCAGAATCGCTTGGTCTCGTTCCATCGACCACACTCCCCTTGTTGATGAGAAAATATTCATTACACTTTTTGCACAAACTCGTTATGATGATTTATGTGAGAAGAGGAAGCTATTGGATTTTTATGTAGTGGATTTTAGTGAGTAGTTAGCCATAGGATTGGCCGATCTCCTCGACTACTTTAGTGACCAACATGTTGAAAGGTTTCTTTCTTGTAACGAAAGCGCCTACTTCGATTTGAATTGTCAATTTTATGCAAACTTACATGAGGTTGGGAATGGGGATTACAAAACTAGGGTTAGGGGGATTGACTTACTGATTAGCTAATGGACTATTAATGAGTTATTAGAATGCCCTTAAAGATACCCGGAAAGTGTTTTTCCTAAGGATGTCGAAGGTGTGTTGGATGATGTGTACCATCCGGAGAAGTGGCCTCTACATGTTGATTATCCATACATTGACCTTGTTGATTGTAGTAAGAGATATTTTCAAAGCAATAGAGAAGATTTAGGGAAGCCGAAGACCTTTATTCTAACCCAATTGACTATAGACCAACGTATTACATGAGAGATAATTGCTAGGAGTTGGTTCCCTAGGGAGGAAACATTACCGAGCCTAACTAAACCACACTTATGTTATTCTATTTCATAATTGAATTAGGAAAATCAATCCCAGGATGGCTATTTTTAGACATATGTTGTGGGTTGCGACTTTGAAGAAGGTAGTGAAAAACCTCCTTTTGAAGAAGGCTGAGGGGTTGACAATAAACAGGAAGGAAAAATGGCCAGACTATTTTGACGGGACATATTTCAAGAAGAAAAATTGGGTGTTGCGTTATCGTAAGTGGTTTCATAAGACCACGGAAGTCCCTGAGGTGAGTAAGAGGACACGAATTGAGAAGGTTTGTAACATTTAACTTTTCATCTATTTTAGTTATATAATGTTGGTCTTTATAATATACTAAATATTCTTCTCAAACTTTTGCAGGTACTGAGAAATACTATTTAAAAGGCTTCAAGGATTGCTACAAGTGGATGCACAAGAAATTTTGCGCAATGAAGGCAAAGATCCGGTTCATGGAAAAATCTCAGCGAGCATATGAGATCCACCTCGCATCAACCTCCCTACCTTGACTCGACCAATCGAATTGGATGGGGAATATTGAACATGATTTGGAATGAAATTTAGGGTGAATTGATTTTATGACAAAACTTGATTATGTTACTAAGATTTGAGATTGATATTGAATTTGGATGAATTGGGCTATTGGTTTTTATTTTCCATTCTATGTTATTCTGATGTTATGTGATGTTAATTCAATATTAGAAGGAGTTATTAACTATTAATGTCAATGCTAGAGGCACATGACAAGTCCAGCGTACAAAACTCGATGCATGACACAAACTACACTTAAAATGGAACTAGAAACTACTTAAGATTCCTTTTCCTCACCACCTTCTTCGATTCTCTTTTCCTATGGGTGATCTGACCTCTACCGTTGATCCACATACCTTCCCCATGGTCACTACGGTCTAGAAAATATGAAGACTCCAATTATCCTCCTTCAGAAAAATAAGATCTTCGAATCCACCACTCGCAGTATGTTTACCAAATCCAGTGACTTCCTCCAAATCATTTTCTTCAACAAAACCACATTTTCCTTTGAAAAAAAATCTCCCACATGGGATCAACATCATCCCTAACATTGAATACCTGGTGCGCTTGAGATGCCAAAATGAAAGGATCGCCCTTCCAGCCAACTCGACTTCTCTGGACAAGGGTAAAGCCCAAATCCTCGATGCACTTTCCATTGTGAATATCCATCCATTGAAATTTAAATATAGAGACACGCATGTGACATAGTCAAGCTCCCAAATTTCTAAATCATGACAAAGTAACACTTTTTGGCATACATAGAACTGTCTTAACTCCCACTGCCACCATGCAATGCTTCAGACAAGAGAGACACTCAACTATTTTGAGATACACTCTTATCGTCTATTGATTTCGTGGAAAATGTGTTACCATTGAACTCATAGCCGGCATAGGAAAGCACAGTTCCCAATGGTCTACGGGTCAACCATTTAACTTTCACTGGATGTAT
Organism: Rubia balearica; assembly: GCA_032355405.1. Taxonomy (NCBI): domain Eukaryota; kingdom Viridiplantae; phylum Streptophyta; class Magnoliopsida; order Gentianales; family Rubiaceae; genus Rubia; species Rubia balearica. Next base: position 4,287 of record JAULKJ010302022.1, on the reverse strand, counting down.
GTTGATATTAGCGTGTAATAGCAACCATGATGCAAATGTCCTAGTGTGCAATTGGAGGACCCGAGCTTCATTAAAATTAGGGCTTCACACCCGTATGTCACCAATATGAATCCCGATGCATGGAACTACATCTTCGTGGTTGCGCAAAACATAAAGATGGATAGCAAATCAATCTTCCACACTAGGGTTAAATAGTTTCCCGTGTTTAACCCCCTACACCTTTAAACCTTCCGTCATGTCTACTAATTGGAACATCAACAGATTAAATTCTTTCATATAATCTGTACAAAAATCGATGGCATCTTCTGTCACATACCGCTGCATAATACTTGCATCTTGCCTATACCAATTTTTTACAAAATGCTTGAAGATTTTCATGTACCTGTCAAACGGGTACATCCATCTCAAAAAACCAGACCACATAGGTTAATCTCACACACCAAATGGAAGATCAAGTGAACCATAATTTCAAAAAAAGAAGGAGGGAAATACATTTCCATATGGCACAAAACTTCAACAATCATTACTTTCAACCTATCCATCTTCAAAACACTGATACTTTTGCAAAAAAAAAAATGACTTGAAGAACAAACAAAGTTGTAATGCACAATCTTACATGGGATGGAAGTGAAGATCGAATGGCAATGACATTTGGTTCCTGCATTAGGTTGTGACAATTAGGTGACTTCAACCCAACCAACCTCAACTCCCCAACTGACACATAAGTGCTAATGCTTGATGAATACGTACCTGGTACCTTCAAAATACTAAGAGTCTCATAGAAATATTTGTTCTCCTACTACGACATTGAATAGCAGGCAGGGGGCAAGTAACAATCATCACCAGAAGTCATTGGCCTTAGATTATTCCAAATTCCCATCTCCACCAAATCAAACCTAGCCTTCAACCCGTACTTTTTTCCCTAGGGGTATTCAACTACGTCCCAACCAAAGAATCACAAACATTTTTCTCAATGTGCATAAAATCCAGACAATGTCTAACATCTAAATGCTCCCAATATGATAGTTTTAAAAAAAATTGAGCATTTTTTCTAACTTCCATCCATGATAGCTTTTCGTTTCTTCTTCCCAAAGTCATTGGGCAAGCTCTTAACACTTTCATGAATATGTGTACCTGTTTGTGGCACTGATGCTCCTCTTTCCTCCACTTTCCCATTGAACTATTTCTTTTTCAAACACCATGGGTGTCCCTTCGGAAGAAACCTCATGTGGCTCTGATAAACGGTTTTACAAACGTGTTTCAATTGACAAAAATCGGTATCCTTTTCACAGGTGGGGAAAGCTAAGTGTCCTTTCAAAGAATAACTAGAAAATTTTCCATATGCAGGAAAATAATTAATGGTGCAAAATAACATCTCTTTTAAATTGAAGAAATATTCAACCAAAGCATCATACGTTCGAACACCATCATTAAACAAAATCAACAAATTATCCACACGAGGAGCAAGATAAACATCAATATCGTTACTAGGTTTTTGCGGGCCAAATATCATCAAAGACAACAGCACAAACTTACGTTTCATGGTTAATCACGATAGAATGTTGTAAGTGACCAACATAACGAGTCAAGAGCTATATGTGCTACTCATATTACCAAAAATGATTCATACCATCTTTAAAAAAATCTAACCTCAAATGCCAGGACTCATTTCCAAACTAGGAGTATAGAGCATAGACTTTCTTCCATTGCTCAAGTCCAAAGTATGTCATAACACATTATCCGCCGGTCAAAATCTATCCGCGTGCCAACATAACAACTTTGCATCTTCCCTACTCGCATATAGATTCTTCCAATGGGAAATGATAGGGAGGTACCATACCACATTTTCCGGTGTCATTATCTTTGATTTCGATGGAACTTTCGCACCTACGAAAATCTCACCTCTCTTCAACTTGTACCAAGACTCGTCACATACCCAACAAGTTTCTTGATATTTATCTACGACCCCCTATACAATGTACAATCATTTGGGCATGCACGTATTTTTTTACAATTCCAATCGCATCGGGCATAAAATTTTTTTACCGCATACAACCTATCGGGAATTAGATTATATTTGGGAAGCAAATCTCTAAACAACTCTAGAGCCTTGGTCATCGACTTATCAGTCCATCCAAAGTTCTCCTTCAAATTCATCGTCTATAAATTCACACTCAAAACTGAGTGTTTCAAACCATTGTACAAAGGCATTCCTTTTTCGTCAATCAAAGCTTGTAACTACTCCACTTTATCTTTGAACTCTCTTGAAATATCTTCCACCATTTCATCAAACTCCACATTTCCATCTAATTCATCTCCCACCTTCGTGTCCTCCAAATCAATCGTAGAGAGGTTTCCCTCAACTTCGCCATATCATACCCGATGAGTGTAGCTTGTTTGAAACCCCCTCATCATGAGATGTTCCCTCAACTTTTCATACCTAAATACACATCATTTCTACAATCCTTACACGGGCATCGTGCTCACACCACACCATTTTCAGAAGCATCTTCAAAATCTAAAGAAATAAATTATTCACCCCAACCATCAATTGAATTATCGGGCAGGATCTCATACACAATTTCAAACTTTGATTATTCTTCTGAGAACTCTATATAGTGAAAAATAAACATACAAATATAAGTTTTATAGTCCTTTACGCTAGAGAGAATAAGGATGATATTAACTAAAAAAAAAGCAGCATTGATACCTCCTTGTCAGGCTATGAAGGTTCATCAATCTTAAAACCATATTTCAGTATCATTATCAGGTACACATGAGCAGAGAGAGTCTACAAATTACAACATTTTAGAATACCTAAAGGTTATATTTGAAGCTCCTACAAACAAGTTGTACTTAAACACCAAGTTATTTTTATAGCACATATAATTTATTATAAAAAAAAACCTACAAATTACAATTGAAGCACTTACAAGTGATGATTGAAGCACCTAGGAATTGTACTCTAAGCACCAATATATTTTTGCATTATGCAAAATTAATAAAAGAACTAAATGGATGTTACATTTGAAGCACGTACAAGAATTGGATGAAGCACCTATGAGTTGTACTCTAAACACCAATTTATTTTTGTAAAACACATAAGTTATAAACAAAGTTCTTGCAGGTTACACTTGAAACGTTTATAAGCGATGGTGGAAGCACTGACAAGTTTTACATTAAGCACCAAGTTGTTTTCATAGCACATGCCAAGTTATAAATGAAGCACCCATAAGTTATATATTGAAGCACTTACAAGAGATTTTTGAAGCACCTACGAGCTGTATTCTAAGCATAGAGTTATATTTATATAACACACATGTTATTAATGAAGAACCTACATGTTATATTAAAAGCACTTACAACAGATTGTTGGAGCACCTACTAGTTGTACATTAAGCACCAAGTTGTTTTCGTAGTACATGCCAAGTTATAAAAGAAGCACCCATAGGTTACATTGAAGCACTTACAAGCGATTAAGTTGTTTTTATGAAACATATAAGTTATTAATGAATCACCTACAAGTTACATTTACAGCACTTACAAGCGATTGTTGAAGCACCTATGAGTTGTATTCTGAGCACCGTGTTGTTTTAGTTGAACACGCAGAGTTACAAAAGAAAAATTTATAGTTTACATATAAAGAACTTACAAGCAATTGTTGAAACACCAAGAAGTTGTACTCTAAGCACATACAATGGATGCCATTGTATAAGAGATTCCAAACCTTCATCTGGAATTAGCTTTATCAATATTCTTCGCTATGTTTTTGCATGAAAATAAGACAGTTCTTGGATCTGATGATTTTATCAAGTACATACTTGGTGTCCTTGCTAGATTTTTAATGAAGATATAACACATTCATCATCAACAACTAATAAGAAATAAAATATTCACCATATTGCGAACTATAGAATAGAGATAATGGACTAATGATTGTAACCAATTTCTTTCCTAATGCAATTGTTTATACAACTCCATATTTCTAATAATGGTTTACATTTTTACATTTTTGCTGCCATGGTTTCCTAGTTTTGGTTCGAACAAGAAGTTGATAATGTCTTGCAAACTCACTGATGAGTAATTCGCATACTTCTTGTTCGCTAAATATTCTTCATTTCATTTTTGTAATTTGAGGTGTATTCCTGCAAGTAGCTCTCATAAATAGGAATTAGAGCATGAATGATGAGATGGTTTTCTTACAATCACAACTCTTTCTTAGATAACACCTGACATATATCTTCTGCGTACATTTATTCAAATGCTCTATTCAATTCATCTTTCTCG
>JAULKJ010302015.1:0-11500 GCA_032355405.1 Rubia balearica | reverse complement strand
GAGTATACATCAATGGATTTATCGTTAATTGACCTTCAAAAGCAAGTGAATTTTGCTCTTTCTATGTAATGAAGGCTGCTATTTTCAGTAAACCGGCCCTTTGACTTTCTTTTCACGTGCAATGTGAAGTTAGATTTAGTTTTAAGAAAGGGAGTCTTCCCTAAAATTGTAGAACAATTATTGTATTTTTTGATATAATAGTAATATATTTTTAGTTAAATTTTATAATTTTCTACTTAAATAGTTATTTTTAAAATATTTTTATTGTATTTTCACATTCAGACACACCTTATTAAATATTTAAAAAACATATAATATTTATCTTTAAAATACAGTACTTATTTAGATTAAAAATTATACTAATTGTTCTACTCTCTCCGTTTTTTATTTGTGGCATCATATGTATATTTGCTTGGATTTAGGTGAAAAAAATGAAGGGATGAAATGGAATGTAGAAAGTAAAAATTAGAATGAGTAGATGAAATAGAAGGAATCTTACTAAAAATGGAAAGTGTGCCACAAATAGAAAAACGGAGGGAGTATATAAATAGAAGAGAAATTAAAAGAGTCCATTTGAATAGTTAGGGATGCACTTCTGAAAACACTCAAACGCTACACCACCAATGAACCACTGCCACCGAAACGGGAACCAGGCCACCACTATTTCATCATCATCGACCACCTGCAGATTGGGAAACCTCGGACCACCGACACAATCCCATGACATTGGGTAATCTCCATAAAAAAATTGGTCTAATATTCAAAATTCTTGACGGGGTGTATTTTGAAAGTTGAATCTTTCAATTATAAAGAGTGTGGCTTTATTACCAATGCCCAATTGGCCATACCACTTTCGTATTAATTTTCTTAAGTGCATGTTGTGGGATGCATGGTTTACGAAAGAAACATTAATTAAAAAGAGAATTGCACGTTAGATCTACGACCAAAATCTACACAATGCCAAGTCGTATGTTGTTAACAGGGGTGGCGACAGATTTTCAGGTTGAAATTTAAGAAGATCCAAGTATCACGGCGTACCCTCACTTTAATTGAGGACCTCTACTGATAAATAAAAATAATAATTATTCGATATACTGTATACGAATGACATATTTCATCAACATGTCTCATTTATAATGAGAATGCCATGAAAAGCATAATAGAAATATGAATAGAATTACTATCCCACTAAAAATAGAAATATAATCACAATCTTAATAGAAATATGATTATAACCAAATGTCTTAATATCTCAAAAAAGGTTCGATAAACAAGTCAACCTTATAACGATATTCATTTGTCAATAGCAGCAACAGTAGTAACAGTTGTTGGAGATCACACCGATGATGGTATCGGAATCATTGATGCCATGCTAAAATAGATACTCCCTCCGTCCCAGCAGAATTCACATGTTTATTTTTTCAAAGTCAAATTTGAAAAACTTTGAACATAAATATATATTAATCTATATATAATAAATATATCATGTGAAATATTGTTAGATTCGTCTTAACATCTATTTTCTAAATATCAATTTTTTATGCGGAATTGGTATATGTAGCTAGAGATATTAACGGTCAAACATGATCATTGAAGATCGTGAAAAAACAAATATGTCATTATTGTTGGAATGGAGGGAGTATATTCTATCTCTCAATACAGAATCATTTAAGGGAACACACTTTATCATGGTAGCATAGTCTCTTCTGATCCAAACCCTTAAACTAGCGTTCTATTCTTTTCCGACCTACACTCCCCCTCTATTATTTTCCGGAAACTGCCCCTCCCTTCCTCTTTTTTCGATCAATTTTTATGCAATACCGACGTCTTCAACACATCACTGACAGTTGTAGGAGTTGAAACTCAGCCCTTACCACGAGCTACTACCTGCACTGGGTTAAGCGCCATAGAGAAGGAGTAACTTCAGTTCAGATCAACAGAGTTCAATGACTTCCTTTGAGCTCCGCGCAACCCTTTCCCCATGGTAGCGTTATTAGCTAATTAAGGTAGGAGGAATTACATTCGACTATCATAAAACCTGGAGGAAAACATCATCAACTTCTTGACGGATGCCTTTACAGTTGCGGGGATCCATTCCTACGACATCATGACCACCAGAACACATGTTGTCCCACCACTCTACTCTGCAATACCGGTACACCAGCATGCTTCAATACCACTCCAGATGACAATATTTCAGCCATACCCTCTTTATGAGCCCATGGGATTTGAGTTTCTTCCAAACCCCATGACACCACTAGCATCGTCAGTGTTCCACCCCTAATTCTTGGATTTTCCTCAAGCCTACCCCATATGGTTGGAAATCCTCCCTGTCAGCATGAAAGATCTGAACCCCATGTCTGGATGGTCCCCCAACCTATAATGTGGATCATATCGCTTCTTCACACTCATCCTATTAGGACTCAAACACTGGTAAGTGCTACTCATGCTTACCTCTTAAACCAGTTTAAGGATTAGATATACATATTTATGGCACAAAACTTATGGCCATTTACCGGGATCTCAAAGTTATAGTTGGGAAGGTTGGATAAGAGGCTTCCTTACCGTTCATAACCTTCATATTAGCTACACATATGGATCCCACACAGAAGCTACCAAGTAACATCCTCACCTACAACGGGGAAACAAACCCGGACAATTCTTGATGATATACCATCAGATTATGGATACATGGAGTATACCTCCAAATATGAAGTGCAAGTTAGTGAGATCTTATTTCAGAGGGAATGCCCTGCAGTGGTTCAAGTCTCTACCTAGAGGGCAATTTGCAGACTTCCACACCTTTGGTCGGAGCCTACTTACTCATTTTTACCAACTGGGAAAGTTCACCAAGACTATGATGGACATGTTTAATCTTTGACAGAATCTTAATGAGTTGACCACAACTTTTAGCTATATAGAAGAATGTTTAGAGGTCGTCGCTCAGACATATCTGATGCCATCTATGGATACATGAATTTCATGACCAATACCAAACTATATGAAAAACTTGTGGCCAATTCCCCAACAACCATCCAGTAGCTTCAGGGCATCATAGAGAGATACACCAAAGTGGAAGAAACAACTAAATACAAGGAATCCAACGACAACACTAACCCGAGAACATTAGTCCCGTAGCAAAGTCTCAGACATGGGAGATGTACCCCACTATCACATTTAGCACACATCTTGTTTTTCAGTCGGTACCTTTTTCAGCCTCCAGCACTGATGCCTAGAGACAAGCGAATATTTTCAAATCAAGAGTGATATTGAAAGATGAATTAGTCACATATTACTCTAGATTACGTTCTTATATCACGAGCTTGGAGGAATCCATGAGAGGGTTGGTCTTAAGCATAAAACCCCAGTTAAAGATAGTGAGATAATGATGGGATGAGGCATCATGGGATTACCCATCCGTAAATATAATAAACAGAATAATCAAAATCCACCAAATCGCGAACGAAGGATCGCATGAGAGAGAAACTCGATGCAACCCAAGCACAAAGGTTACAAGATGAACAAAACCATCACATTCTCAGTAATCGACGAGGTACCTGGTAATGCTCTGCACTCCGATACCACAGTGATATATGCCGACATTGGAGATGTCCAAGTGAAAATAGTTTTCATTGATAATTAGAGCACGGTAAAGTCTTGTTCGTTGACTGCCCATGGCTTAGCAGGAAGGATTTATGATGGAAAACATCACCACTATTGGAATTCACAGTCAGTACAAAATTCCCAATTGAGGTGATCTCTCTGCCTGTAACCATCGGTGAAGGGAAGAAGCACAATACCACTATAACATTATTGTCATAGACACTCCCAAAGATTTCAATTTAATCCTAGGACGATAAGGGATAAGTTTGAGCTAAAGCCATCCTTTAACCATATCATCTGAATATGAAGCTCCCAACGGAAAATGGTATCACCTCACTAAGGGGAGATCGGGAAATGACTCAACACTGTATGATGGTATCCTATAAAAAACTCAACAAGATGCGTACAAACAGTACACTCCACAACGATTCTAATGAAGCTTCACCCACCAACATGGAAAAGATGCTTGTCCAATCATTAGGTACGGTGGAAATTGGCAAAGCCTTGTCGATCTAGGTGAAACAGATATCATGACTTCTTCTCAATGAGTATTTCAATATCTTCCCCTGGATTTTTTCTGCCTTAATAGGGGTCCCAAAGAATTTGAGGTGCATCACCTCAATATTAATCCTATGATCAAGGCCATTAAAAAAATAAGAATCTTTGCTCGCGAGAGGGAGAAAACCATCAGAGAAGAAATAGAAAAACTTCTCAAAGAAGATGTAATCAAAGAGGTGGTCCACCCAAAGTGGCTAGCTAATATGTTCATGGTTAAAAACATGGTGGAGGATGGATAATGTACATCGACTTCACCGACTTATGAAAATGTTCAAAGGAAAACTACCCAATCCCTCTGATTGATCAGCTCGTCGAAGCTATAACTGGATACCAGTGTTAGAATTCTTTGATACCCATAAAAGTTATCATCAAATCCTTATGGAAGAAGAGGATATGGAAAAAACCTCCTTTGGGCATGATGAAGCCACATATCAACGTTTGTGGATTAAATATTCAAGGAACAAGTCGACAAGAATGAGGAGATATAAGTGGATGGCATAGTAGTGGAAAAAAAATTACGCATATTTCCTTGTCAACTCGAAAGAGACATTTGAGCAACTTCAAAGCGCCAATTTAAATCACAACTCATAAAACTGTACAAGTATAGTAGGGATTGGAAATTTCCTAGGCTTTATGGTATCTAAAAGAGGGATATAAGTCAATCAGGAGAAGACTGATGCCATTCTCAAAACGCAGCCCCCAAGTCAGACACAGACGTTGAGTGTCTCACGGGTTCATTAGCCACCTTAAGCAATTTTTTTATCAAAGGGATCCGTAAAGCATCTTCCTTTATTTCAGATGTGGAAGAAATCGAAGATGTTTGAATGGATTGAATTACGTAAAATCACCTTTCAGCAGTTGAAAAAACATCTTCAGTCCTTAGCGACACTCTTGAAAACAAAAAAAGGAAGAGGTACTTTTCTCATACATCTCGACGTCACCAAAAGCCATTAGTGCAGTGATCATCAAGGAAACATATCACCATCAATACCCATCTACTTCATTAGTAAAGCCTTGCAGAAGATTGAGTTGCATTATACCGCATTGGAATGGCTAATTCAAGCGTTGGTACATGCATCTTAATGTTGATTAACATATTTCCAAGCACATATATTTATATTTCTCACCAACCACTCAATCCGCTAGGTACTCCTTAGGCTTGAAACTTCGAATAGAATGATGAAATGAGCGAGCATAACTTCCAGTACAACCCTATAATAGTTATTAAAGACAAAGTCTAGACTGATTTCATAGTGGAAACAACAAAGGATCTACCAAATGAGCTGCACATTGAAGATGATAAAAAATGGTAACTACATGTTGACGGCTCATCCCATTCCAGAGGAAGTGGACCAAGAGTTCTCTTGACTAGACAAGATGGAAAGGATTTTTCATACGCATTTCATTTTGACTCTGAACCACTAATAATGAAGTAGAGTATGCGGATTTGATCACAGACTTAATATTAGCCAAATATTTGGCTTTACAACACTAGAAATATTCAATGACTCGCTTTATAGTGGTTCAACAAGTCAAGGAAGATTACGAGGCTAGGTAAAGGAACCTCAAGAGATACTTGGAATTGGTTTAGCTAATGCTGATAAATTTCAAAAGCTATACCTTGATGTAGGTACCAAAGGAACAAAACTAGAAAGCTGGTGCTCTAAGCAAGTTGGCACCGGCGTACCAAAGCCTAGAGTCTCTTGAGCAGCTGTTGATGAAAACATTGAAGTGTCGCAGCTACGAATACGAGTCAGTGTAGGCCATAGATGAACCGAAGAAATGGATGACGCCAATTATAGGATATCTAAGGGATGTCATATTACCTAGAAGATAGAGAGAAGGTCGGGAAGGTTAAAGTTAAGGCACCAAGATACACAATACACAATGATACCTTATACAAGAAAGGATATCTAATTCCTTACCTAAAATGTGTAATGCAGAAGAAGAAAAATACCTCATTGTAGGGGTTCATCATGGGGTCTGTGGAGCTCACAATGAAGAAAGGTATATCGCTAAGAAGTTACTAAGGCCTGGATACTACTGGCTTCTGATGTTCAAAGATTCTTTCCATTTGATTCGAACCTGTATTTCCTGTCAGAAGTATAGCCTGCGACTCACATCTCCCAAGAAGAGATGGTGGAAATCCATAGATCCTGGCCGTTCGAGAAATGAGGCATCGACGCGGTAGGCTGGTTCCAAGAAGGTTACATGGAAGTCAAGTATGTAATCGCATACATCGAAACCTTCACCAAATGGGTAGAAGCATACACATTGACAGCCTTAAAAGGTACGAGTTGCATCGGCTTTTGTTGGAAAAATATACTGTACATGTACGAGATACCTTGAAGTTTTATCACATGCAATGAGAGGTAATTCACTCTCAATCCCTTTAAAGAGTGGCGCAGAGGCTTCAACATCCAACAAAAACTCAGTTCGGTATACCACTTTTAAGCTAATGGTCATGTTGAGATCACTAATCGTACCATTGTCAATGCAAACTATAAAAAATGTAAATATAAATAGGAGCTTTTGAAATTTGGGTCAAAAATATAAATATATTATTTTTGGGATCTTCTTTAAAAATGACGCTGGAACCGAGTGAACAAAATGCAATTTATCAAAATGATAGATTCCTCACTCACCATTTGTCTGTTGCTCATCATGCCACTGTGATGTTCATCTGCTGTAATATCATTCCCGGCGCTTGCGTGATCATCCTTTGGCATCAACGGAGCTTATTTTTTACTAAGTTCCGAGCGATGGTTGGATGAGGGTTATGCATGGTATCGAAACCTGGACCGACAGTGAGGCCATTTTCTAGTGAAGCAATCTGCAACGAGTGCAGTGTTGTCGTGACTGATGACTTCAACGTTAGAATTTGAGTGTTTCATCGTGTTCTGGTGGTGCAACTCACGATGAACACGATGAATCGATGAGATTAGGAATCGATGAAATTCAGGTGGTTGTATGGAGGGGAATTGATGGGGTTAGGGATCGAGTGTAGGCAATGGTTTGAAGACATGGATCTGGTGTGCCCAAATCCACCAAACTAAATCCATCGACGCGTTTCTGGAGTTGGAATATGCAGATTGCAACGGTGGCAACTCGATTTCTGATGGGAAGTTGGGTCAAAGCAGGTTGGGTTAGAGTTGGTCTCATTTTTTGGGTTTGGATAAACAGAATATTTATTTGACCTTTGTTTTAAATATTAAATTCAAATAAATAGCACATCAAATTTAAATATTTAAAAATCAAGTAAAAATAATTTAAAATGTTAAACATCAAAATGAAAACAAAAATGATTAAACATCGAATTAATATAGTAAAACATAAAATATTAAAATATACATCAAGTAAAAATACAGTTGCATATCATACTATAATAAAAAAACAGATATTAAATTAAAATATTTAAAAATAAAATGAACTATTAAAATGCACATCAATTAAAAATATTTAAACATCAAATTAAAATACTTAAATTACATATCAAATTGAAATAGTTAAATATAAAAAAAAACTAAAATAAATATTAAATAAAAGTAGTTGAATAACAAATAAAAACACTGAAAAACTCACCAAATTTAAATATTTTTATACATCAAATAAAAACACACATGAATTTTAAAATTATACGAAAATGTGACACTAATATCAATAAAAATAAAACATATGTATTAAAATATAAAAATAATATTTTATACTTTTGAAAAATAAAAAAATGTATTAAATAAAAATATAATATTGAAAAAAATAAACATCGATACTAAATTTTAAAATGATACTCTGCAAAATTAACACATAAATCAAAATAAAAGTATAAATTCAAATTTAAACATTAAGTGATATGACTTATCAATAAGTAGTGTCAAAATGTATAAAGTGTCCAAAATATATCATGTAAACAAAAAAAATTACATTAAGAGATTTAAATTTTATTTTTAAAATGCATTATTTTACTAAGAAAATAGTATTATGAAAAAACATCACAATATTTGGTTGGAAAATCAAATATTGTTATTAATGAAAGAAAAAGGAATGGTTTCATTTTCAAATGAGCCCCTCTGTCAGGCCACGTCAGCCCAGTGGGCTCTTTTGTAGGGAAAATTAACTTAAAGGAGAATTTCAATTAGGGTAACTTTACCTTTTTTTTCTACTGTACTGCACTATTCCCGCCAGGAATACGCACCAAATACACTAAAATGGTGTACTGTTCGTCCAAAAAAGTGAATAGTAAAAAGTTTAAAAATTCTTACATTACCAAAAATAAGTCTGTACTCGAATGTATCTCTATAGTGATTTTTCGTCCAAACACTTGCCAAAAGGAAAAATATACTTTGGTTGCAACGCCTGAACATTCTGATTACATTTTTAGTTGAGGCTAATTTTGCTTGGGTTGTCTCATTAGTTCTCACTGTTTATCGAGAAGTGGAGCAACTTCCTCGTGGGGACTGAAGATGTTTTTTCTTTCCTACCTTACAGTTTCGCTTTGTCGTGATGAGAAACATGTTCTGCATAGAGCTTAAGATCCATCGAAGGTTTGATTTAAAAGGTTCTTCTCTGGGACGATCTGCATACAAGGTTGAAATTAAGGAGAACACAATACTCAAGGATCTGGACTTAAACTATTGCTTCTATCTAGAACCTTTTTGACGTGGGGCTCTGATGAAGTAAGTGATACCTGAAAAATAGTTTCCCTGGCTTTTTGCCAAGTTCTAGATGAGTTTTTAATAAATATTTTTCCCATTTCTGTCTTTCCTTGAAGAAGAATTTTCCTTAAAGTTGATGTTCTTAATAGTACCGTTCCATCTGTGCTGAGGCTTGATATTCATTCTTGTTCAATGCCGAAATTTTTTGCTTATAACTTTTAGGCGTCAATATCATTTTTTCACAAAAGGTGTTCTGTTTTTTCTTTGAATGGACTATAAACACGAATGATTTTAGTTGATGTTAATACGGCTGGTCTGTGCAGCCTCATTGCTATCTATGCAACTTTACTATTGCACTGGGTTCAACTTGCATGTAGATTGAAACTGATAGCAAATTTCTAGAATCACAGAACATAATGGATTACAGCCTTTTGCTGGGGGTCCACTACCGGGCTCCTCAGCACTTAAGATCGCTAATATCAAACAGCAAAAGACTGACAGCAGATGGACTGGAAATCGTTGCAGAAGAAGGTATATCAAACTATATTAGTATTAAGCTGCTTGGTGACTGAGAAACTGTACCAAAGCTTTACAACTTCCAGATTTTTTAAAAACTTACAGTGAAACTTCTACATTTTTGGACATGATCGAGTCATAGGTCAATGTTAGAACCAAACGACGGTGGAGTGTATGGAGGATGAAATATCCCTGTGGTCTTGACATTTCTGGACATGATGGATATTTCGTTTTCACAATCTCCGTACATTTCTGGACATGATCGAGTCATAGGTCAATCTTCACAATCTCCGTCATTTTGACATTTTTTCAGAGTGTATGGAGGATGAAATATCTCCACAGGGTCTCATTCTTGTCCCTCGTGGCGGTGAGGATAATAGCGTTGTTGTGGGTCCCCATGTCAGAGGCAGCCGGCTACGAACATCATCTGCAACTGGTGATGAGGAAGTTGATCTCCTCCTTCCCGGAACAGCAAGTAGCTTCTCTGCAGAGTGCAGACTCTGTATATCACTTCTATAGGCATGTCAAGTGTGATGAGATGACGTTTTGATCTAATGTTTTGCAGACTCCAGATACAACTTGGAGTTAACATGCCTGCAAGGGCAGAACTCCTATACCTAGGAATTATCGACATACTGCAAGAGTACAACGTGACTAAAAAGCTCGAACATGCTTACAAGGCGATGCAGTTTGATTCCCTCTCCATATCAGCCGTAGACCCTATTTTCTACTCTCATAGGTTCTTGGAATTTATTCAGAAGGTGTTTCCCCCAAATATGGAAGCGGGCTAGATTTTGCTCCCTTTAAACCCTGACAAGACGAAGTTGTGCTGCAGAGTCACAATCTGTCAATTCTCTTTCGTTTTTGGAGTGCTTTTGTAGCTTATGTACCACAAATTTCCACTAGACGAGGAAGAAGGTTTACATGCTTAGTGAAAAGCATTCTTCCGTTCAAATTGTTTTTCTTATAGTCTTACAAAACAAGACCAAACTGATTTAAATGTTCTAATTGTTTGTGTCTAAAGCTAACAAGACGAGACCAAACTGATTTAAAATCTCCAAACAGTCCAGAAAATTATAATACTAAAAGAATCCAAAATGCAATTGATATTTCACAATACACCCCACCCCAATTCAGTGGCCAAACAATACAACGCAAAGCAGTACATACATATGGCTAACTAAAGCCGAATTCCTTGGCATTTATGGCCAGCTAACAAATAGAGGAATTGTTCTCATCACACTTAAGATAACTGATGCATTTATAGGTTGAAGTGGGTGCTCCAATACGTTGCAAATAACCAATTAACCCATGTTTGGAAGTTGATGGGTCCCCCTATCCTTGATTTTGATGCCCTTGATATCCCTGTGGAGGCATCATGGGGGGTCTTCCCATTTGAGAACCTGGTGTGAAGTTCGCCATTGGACCACCACCAACTGGAGGTGGGGGAGGGGCAGGCAGGGCTCCACCCGGAGGCATGGGCCTAGGACCATTTCCCATTGGCGGAGGAGGGATGGAGCCAGGCATAGGAGGTCTACCAAGATTTCCTGTTGGAGGTGGCGGAGGTGGACCTTGAGGTGGTGGAGGTGGCGGAGGAGGACCTTGAGGTGGCGGTGGCATCCCGTTGGTTGCAGAAGCAGATTGGGGTTTGACTGGTTCCAACGGCTTTGTCTTGAAGTACAATTGCAACTGCAGATTATATCATAACAGTAGATGTCAGATTAGACGTTTTTAAAGAAATTTGAATAATTAAACGATCAAAAAGATAAGCACATATATCCAAGCGAGACTACTATCATAGAGAGTGGGATGCACTATGCAGGCATGTTGACACGAGGTCCTTTCCAAAATACATAATATGGGAAGACATTTATAATGCATATACTCTCTAGTCTCTACAAGACTCCAGTCGTCACTAAGCTTGAAAAAGGCCCAAAGTGCGCGACATTGACCTGAAAGTAGAAGGAAATTTATGCATCAAAATTTCGACACTATTAAGGACCAAGACACTATGTATATACTTCTATTTATTGCTACTCATTGACTTATTGTGTTCTGAATATTGGTTATATTTCCTATTCTACAGCAGCATCTTTTTTCCTTATCCCTATCTTTAAGGTGATTCAACTATTAACAGATTCTCTACCATGATATTCATGTGATGTTGAATA
>JAULKJ010302007.1:0-11500 GCA_032355405.1 Rubia balearica | reverse complement strand
ATGTGGTTAATGCATAAAGATAGGATAATTATTCAATGATCAAAGGATGACTAGAAATGTAAACCAATTGCGCCCAAGACTCGTTATAATCTTAGTTATATCTTTATGCTAGTTATGAACTTAGTTATATCATTTTCTCTAGTTGTTGGTTAATTTAGCTATTTAAATTAGTCGTAGTGTTTTATAAAAATCCAAAAATCCCCCTTTTTCCTTGCTTTTATATCTATGTATATATATATCTAGGCTTATATTCACCCTTGTATGCATAAAAGCTTGAGAATATCCTCTTCTCAGTGGATGACCCCGACTTGCCATACTATCTACTTTCTAGTATTTAGCCGCAATTAGGGCATATAAATACTATCTTTGAGAGGTACAACGATGGCCTCCCACCTGCCTACCTACCATGCAGATCAGAGTCTCCCCCGTATAATTACGTCCTGGGCACTACACCAAGAATACCTTTCTCCCTATGCTTAAAAGGTAAAGGGGGTGAATTACCTTATCGATGGCTCCAGGGTTGCAAAACTAACCCTAGTTTGCTACTTTATCTTTCTCTACCCACTACCCTTGAACCAACTTTTCAGCTTATTAGTGCATGGCTAATCGTAACGTTCACAATGGCAACCAACGTACACACACCCACATTGATCAGGACCGATCGTTAACCCAAGTGCATCTGGGTTTCCCTCTCTAGGGGTATAAATATTGAAGCAATATGAAAGTTGACTTTGATGTGTGCTAATTAAGAACATTAAGAACAAGCTAGCATGATATCACAAATCACACAGGAATAGGTTAATCTGAGAAATCTCAAAAAATAGACTGTAATACATTAATACAAATATAATCCCCAAGTTAATTACCTACTCCCAAAGAAATGAATCTAAATATTGAATTGGTTTCTACACTTTTGGCCAAAAGAAAGATAAAGAGATTAAATAAAAATAAGCTAGTGAGAGGAATATTATTTTCTCTTTCTAACTTACTCTTAAAGATGAAAATGGGTATAAACTTAAACCCTAGTAGACAAGGGTCCGTACATACAGTAGTCGGGAACGAGGCCTTAAAAAGGCCAAAAAATTGGTCAAAAAACCCTAGCAGCCTCGAACAGCACCGGAGGTGGCGTCTGGCACAATCGTGCCAACCGAGGTCTTTTCCTGCTGGCACAGGTTATCAGTCATGGAATAGATTATGGCATCATGCTCGTACATCCTGTGTTTCTCGGCACGGCCGACCGGGAGGAACTCCATTTTTTATTTTCTATTTGCGAATCCCGTATCGCTTAGCGCGGGCCATTGACTGGAATCTCATTTTGCTCAATATCCTGGCACAGGCCCTGAAATTCTTCTCATCTTATGGGATGGTCTTGGAATTATTAAATTGAAACGATGCGGATTGTGTGAAACGAAATGGTCTGCGTCCTTGCTTAGCTAAATTCTGGAGTGGAACGAAGACATTGCGCATGGGAAGCCGAGGTCAGCACGGTCCATGATGGAGGCCTCTAGCATGAACCATATTTCTTGGAATGGTTCGTGCTGAGTGCTAGCATGGGCAGTGGTAGGATATTTTGGTGCCGGATGGGCTGGCCTCATGCTGGCCTTAGCCGTTAAGCTGGCTGACTTGTTTGCTCCGCCATGGAAGAACCATTGATCCAATTTGAGAGTTCTTGTAGTCAATTTTATAGTGCTCAAGAATAAGAATCCAATAGTGCCACGCTCATGGGATAATTTTTCGTGGATAATTCCCCAAAATTTGTGATACTTTCAGACAATAATCCCTCTTCTTCTTCCTTGGTTTCTTGAACTGCGATGGTCAAAAGTTCTAGGTAAAATTGGAAGATTGTATGGATAAGTCAAAAATATTGGGTAAAAATTAGTGGCTAGGCCTGGCTAACTTGAAAATTTAGGCAAAAATGGTTAGTTGTGAGCTCAACATGTGTGAATACTAGGATAAAACCCGGAAGGGCTCACAGGGAAAGTGAGATAAATTGAGAGAAGGGGAAAACTGAGCTGAAGATCCTCCGCCATTATCCTTAGTTTTTGCTAAGTTTGGAATCTCGAGTTATCCTTAGTTATAACCAAGTTGAGGATCTTTTGGATTATCCCTGGTGGTTTTTTTTTGGCAACTCTTGGGTTACTTTTGGTGGACTATTTGGTGGAGTAAGCTAGTTCAACACTTATCATTTGTGCTTACATTTTTCTTCATATTATTTTGGGTGGTTAGGTTACTTTAATATCTTTGGGGAGTGTGAGGGGTTTGAGATTCTTACTTCTTTGAGGGAACTAGAGTATCTTGGGAATAAGTTGAATGTATTGGCTAACCTATCTTTGCATGCTACGTTTTGCTTCATTCTTTTCTCGTTTATGTTTACTCGAGGACGAGTAAAGGTTTAAGTATGGTAGGATTGATGTGCACCTTTATGCATGCGTTAGCCAGTGCATTTGACACATTTTTATCATCTTTTGTTTGTTGATTTTTAGTTTTACTTGACAAAGGGTTTATACATCCATTATTGGTTTTCTTCTTTAAATGCCGAGTTTTGCAGACTTAATTGAAGCTAATGGACACTTTCTCGTCACGGGCATCTAGATATTCCTTCCTGATCTCATTAGTAGGTTGCTCGTGACTAATATCTCATCATGTGTTTTTAGAAGGCCATCTGCAATGGTGTTCAAAAATATTTGAAGGTCATTCACAAGGATAGTAGAAGATGTCAAATGCCATTTGCAAGAATGACAGTAGATTGAAGGCCACGAATTGATCCCAAAAAAGGCAGATTCGAAGATCAAGAAGGCCAAGGAAGAAGCAGAGTGATTGTTGTTTGAGAGTTGAACGGAGTCCTGGGAATGTCAAAGAAGAATCAACCCTTGGGTGGCACTAATGGATTATTATTCTCGAGAAATATAAAATAGACTATAAAAACACTTAAATCATATCAACGATTCTTCCATAGCAGAACAAAATAGGCCAGCCGACCAAATGGCTAAGGCCAGCACGAGGCCAGCCCATTTGGCACGAAGACAACCTAGCATGACCCGGTGCCAGCGTGAACACATGTCGTGTCACAGGCCTCTAGCATGGACCATGCCAACCTCAGCTGCTCATATCCCGTAAAATCGATCCACAACAAATTTAGCTAAGTATTGGCATTGACTATTTTGTTTCACACGGTCCGCATAATTTCAAGCAACTTATAAAGTGCCCAGCCCACGGGGTGTGAAGAATGACATGGCTCATGTCATGATTCTGAGAAAAATGAGGTTACAACTGATGGGCTGTGTCAAACAACATGTGATTGCATGTAGAAGATAAAAAAAAATGGAGTTCAAGCCGGCGGTCCATGCCAGGTGACACGGGCCTTGTCAGCACGACCCGTACTAGGCTGAGTTGGCTGCATCAGCACAAGGCAACGAGTTGTGCTACACTGAATGACCCAAACCAGCACGAAGAGTCTTCGGGTGGCACAGAACGTGTCGGACGCTACTGCCAGTGCCATTTGTGGCTGCTAGGGTTTTTGGCCTAGTTTTTTCCTTGTTCAAGTACTAATCCCCTACTACTATATGTGGACCCTTGTCTATTACGGTTAAAGTTTATGCCCACTTTTCATCTTTAAGAGTAGGTTAGGAAGACAAAATATTCTTCCTTCTCTCTAGTTTATTTTTCTTCCTTCTCTTTGTTTTTTTTGCCCAAAAGTGTTGTATCCAATTAAATATTTGGGTTCAATGCTTAGGGAGTAGGTAATTAAGAGGAGGATTATATTTTTATTCCTGGATTAATGTCTATTTTGTGAGATTTCTTATATTGACCGATTTCCATGTGATTTGTGCTTTTATGTTGGCTTGTTCTTAATGTTTTTTTTGAATTCCATTATTGTCATAGTTAGTTAGCACATAACAAAGTCTACTTTCATGTTGCTGCAATATTGATACTGCATAGGGTGGGAAACCTAGATGCGCTTGGGGTAACGATGGGTCCGGATCCACGTGGTTGTGTGCATGTAGGTTATTGTTGTTAACGTTACGATCGACCACACACTAGTAATCCAATGAGTTGGTACGAAGTGTAGCGGTTAGAGATAGATAAAGTAGTAAACTAGGGTTAGCTTTGAAACCCTAGAGCCACCGATAAGGTGTTGCACTCCCTTTGCCTTTATAGGCTTAGGGAGAAACATCCGTGGTGTGGTGACCAGGACGTAATCGCACGGGGGAGACTTATATTTGCACGATAGAAATGGTTGTCATTGCAGTACTCTAATTACGGAGGTGGTGCCGATGGAAGATTACGTGTGCACCCTACGTGACAGTTATGGGGAAGTGTTCACCACAGACCATACCACTCGTCATAAAAACTAGAATAGGTTTATAGTTTTATGTAATGAAATAGATGGTTGAAATGACATTAATAATGGCACTGAAATATTCCCAGAGTCCTAGTTCATATAGTTAATTATTGTGATCAATTGCATAATCGTAGTTTTAGTTTTTTAAAAAAACAATGCTTGTTTGACCAACATTTATTATTCTTAATACGTGGTCGGAGTAACGACCCAATGACGATTGTGAGTAGTTGATTATTAGATTCTAACATCTATTTGGATGACCTCGGTACTTGCCACTATCTATCAATCTTGGTAGTATAGTAGTTGGTATGGAAGCAACATTAAAAATTTCATCTTTGACCCTGAATACTTGACAGCCATCTCTCAGTTCTCAATTGGTTGGAAGATCTTCTACTAGTTGATTGATTCAGCGATGCTAGAAGGGACGGTTCATGAACCTTACTTTTCCTCAAGTAAAAAATGATTCAATAAAACAAAGAGATTCACATATCCACATCCTAACACTAATATTCAACCGATCAATATCTCACAGAAAATCTCATTAGTATAAATCCCAAAATTATAGATCAAATGAGAATTTTTCACGCACAACCCAATTCCTAAATCTACTCTAACTTACCACCTATCACACTAATACAAATAAAAATATTTCCAAGTCCTGAATTGATGATTCCAAACACTAATGGCACAAAATGAATTCAAAACCATATCAAAAGTTCAAGCACATACTTAATTTTGTATCAATTTATCAACCAAAACAAAGTACACAAAGGATTAAGAACTGATAATCCTACTTCACTTTTCTGCCACGTCACCAAATCCCAAAAAGTGTTGTGATGTTAGGCTACCCAATTCATCCATATGTCAACCGCAAATTTATAAATCCAATGGAAGCAAATGATTTGATTTGTAACATTTTTCTATTTTGCCTCTTTCTCTCAGTTTCCCTAGGAGCCCCTTCATGTTTTCATCCTAGCCACACATCATGTTTCTTTTAATCACATCAAACCCACATTCAGCCTCTCATTTTTAACTCGTCCATCCTTTTAGGTTTTAACCAATTTGGGCCCCCAATATTGCCTTAATTGCCCTCTTAGGTTTTCAACTTACCTAGTTTTCTTTTTTTTTCTTATTTTCATATTCCTTTTTTTCATCAAATTTTCAAATTTTTTATTTTTATCATTTTTCCCAATTAAAAATAGCAAAAGGCATTCAAGATCAAAATTACAAGCATGCAAGTCATTCAACCCCTCCGCGCACATAAAACATTACATTGCCATTAGTTCAAACAGAAAAGGCAGAAATGATAAAAAATTAAAAAGGAAAGGGAAAATGGCTAACTATTAAGAGTGGGATGACCATCACCGAGGTAGCGTCGCTGATATTGTGCAATCCACTCCTCATTCCTCCTGCGCCTCTCCCGACGTATATTCGGCTCAGGCTCTGGGACTAGAGTGCAGCCCATCTACGTCTGCATGTAATTTATGTGGGAGGAAAGATGGTTTATCTCCTAATTCATGTCCACCGGGTTGTGGTATATAAAAAGATTGTGCTCGGCTTGCTAGCGGAATTCGACCTCTACTATCTGCATCAATTGGGCAAAGAAATCTAGATGAGGTTGAGGAACTCATCATGTGCATCATCCTCCATTGGCTCAGGCTGTGGCTGGGGCGGAGAATGTGGTGCGGCAGGGTGGGAAGGAAGAACACCTACCTAGGTCCAGAATAACAACTTAGGTAGTCCCAGAAGCTCCTGCTTAAAATAGGCTCGGCATAGCACATCCAGCTCTATCTCTAAGTTGGCAATGATTGTGTCGACCTCACGCTTAGTCCGTTGGGGATAAGGAAGTTTCAAGAAGGTAATCCCACTCTTCCCATAAAATTAGTGATGTGCGCCCTCCATAGTTGTACCCCTGATGAGGTGGTAGTTTGCCATTCGTGAAAAAGTGATGAGGTATAACTCACCCCCGACCAGACATTGAAAACCTGGAGGCGTGGTCTTTTGCAAGTGGTGTGCGAGAAGGGTGATCATGCCTCCCATCGATATCTCACTCTTCACCTTCTCCGCCACTTCGATAACTCTATAAACCCACAACTTAGACCACTACCTGTAGCCTATGCTCTCGCTCATGTGGTGTCATAGGTAGTGTATGTCATTGTTGGGAACATTCATAGCCTCTGACTGAAAGAATAATGTGCCATCAAGAAGCGATGCACAAAGCGGAGAATGGGAGGATGATATTGTTATTTTTCTCCCTCACATCCCAAAATTTCCTCATAATGGTATACCAGAGGTCTACATCATCCTGAAAAGAGGTAGTCCAGGTCTCTGGGTCAAACTGCGCTCTTATATCCACCGTGTCCCTACCAAACACTATCTCAATGTCCAAGATGATCATCTCAAAAGATATGTTGTTGAAATGAAACCTGATGAATGGCTCACATGAGTTATCCCTCCTCAACCAATAAAACCTGACTGTGTTGAGGAACTTCAACGTGCAACACCGGTACTTCGGTGCACTCTAGCTCATGAAACTTCCCAAGCATCCTTTTCTGAGGAGAAAAATAACCAGCTCTCTCATTCTCACTGTCTCCAAAGGCTCTCACATCAACAAAATTAGTCTATTGAATCCTCCAAGTAGTCAACCTCTCTCATCTCTTTGCATATTCGTTGGTGATTCAGCTCAATCCCGTAAATCTGTCTGGATTTGGCACAGAGGTTATATCCGATGCCAGGGGGAGGCAGAAGTGGTGTATGGAGTGGGTGTGAAAAAATTCATGGCTAGTATTCGATCATTTGAACTTGGTTTGGCAGGGGCCGTATGGATTGGCACGGCTCATGCCCACACGTAACCGAAAGAGAACATTGGCTGGCACAGGCTATGTCGATACTTACAGCCCGTGCCAAATGGACTTTGCACCATCGTACTGGACTGCATGGGATGTGTTATTTTATACGACTCTTCCTGTTCCTCTTTTCTCGATCTTTAACTTCTCCTTTTGGCTTGATTCCATCTAATACCATTTTTTGACTCGTGCTTTTCTATCTACTACCATTCTTACAAATGACCTCTTACTTTTTATTTCCACCCTTGTAGATGGCCTTCTAGAAACTACGCCTAAGTGTTGACGAGTAATCTAACAAACAAACTCACAAAACATAATTTAGATATGCTTGTAAGGACATAACTTCCATCGGGTATAATAAGACTACAAAACTAAGGATTTGGACAAGAAAACCAACAATGGCTATCTAATCCCCTTGTAACGCAAACCCGACCAAACATATCAATCAACCAATTAAAACATAATAAGAAACGTTTCTAATACATTGATTAATGGATGATTTTTGGTAGAGATCAATCCCCCAAACTTAAGCCTTTACTCATCCTCAAATAAACAAAATTAAGAAAAATTCTAAGGTGAAAGTAGCATGCAAATAAACTTAAACAATACATTCAACATTATTCCTAAGTAGCTTAAGTTACCCTTTCAGCTTTTTTACTTAGCCAAGGTTTTTTTTCTTTCAAAATTTTCCATTTTATATGTATAGCACAAAATTCCCCAAAGGTGGGCTTCATACTACATGAATATAATTAGACCAAAAAATTGTCACAAAGCGTAAAATACAAAGGAATCTTGATGAAACTCATATAAGCCTAACTACTCCTTCCCGCACACTTAAACCTTGCATTGTCCCCAATGGAACAAAACAATAGAAGTAATAAGTGGAGAAAGGGAAAGATAGTGGCACTTACTCTTGGGACCCCAAAAAGCCCTCGCTCAAGCGTCTCGCCTCACATCTTCTCCTCCTTTTTCTTGCTTGATCTCTTTCCTTTCGATGGGAACAAGGTCACATAAACCATCTAGTCTTGAAATATGAAACCTTTTAATCAATTGCTCAATAGCTTCCTCTTGCATATCTGTTCTCATACGGGATAGCAAACTCTTCCTTCATCTCCCGCTTAATGGAATCCAACCTAACTCCCAAGCTCGCATGGTGTTATCCATAGAATCCAACCTAGTCTCTAATTGCTCCATTTGAAAGCTTATTCCTACTACTGCTTGACCAATGTCTTGTACTAGTTAGGTTGAACTCATGAGTTGTTCCCCAAAAGTGCGGAATGGGTTGAAGAAGTCTGCGGGTATGTTGCCTCGGGTAGGTGCTGCCCTAGGTGGAATATAATCATTTCCTCCCTTGATGTCCATGTCTAGGTTTGATAAGATGTTTTAAAAACCAATCCCAAACTGTGGTCGGATGCTTGAAAAGGGTCTTCCAATGTGGTGTCGTGGTCGACGACGGTGCATTTTTGTTATGGAAGAACCATGAAGCTACAAACCTAAGTTCCATCGTACAACCAAATGAAGCAGTCTAGTGATAAAAATTATCGAAGTGCGTGCTACCTTATCTATAGTGTACCTTATCAATGAACGACCTAAGTTTTCCACGAAAAAAAGAGAGGCAACTGAATGTCCCAAATGTAGGGCCAAGAGTTCGACCATGCCTCCAATTGGTATCGTTCAACTCTTCTTCTTCCCAGTGGCTAAACATTCCTCCATGAAGGCTCCCACCATGTTGGGGTAGAGATTTTCTTCTAGGGTCATTGCCCAACGGATTGGGATGTCCCGGTTGGGGCATTGCGAAATCTCTCAGTGGCCAAACACTCCTATAGATAGGGTCTGGTGCACGTATCGCAGAGCTGAGTGGACCATTGCAGTGTCTTGGAAAGGTTGCTACTCTCCGTGCCATTGAGGTTTCTGCAAAAGCTAATCAATGAGAAGAATATTACATTCCGGTGATTCCTTGGAACTTCCTTTCCATATTTCCACCCAAAAGCTCAGGCGATTTCCCGATGTGTCATCGTGTATTCTTTGTCATCCAAATGGAAATGAATAATCCTCCTCCCATCATTTTTCGTTGCTTGCTCTAAGGTTGTCAAACACTCCAAAGTCCACCTTATATAAGTTTTGGAGTGCATCTCCAAGAATCCTTCTAGGCCTATCCAACCTAGCAAATTGGTAACGGGCTGCAGTAAACCTATAGCTCCCAAGGTTTCCTTGCAAAAAAAATTCTCAAAAATGGTCCTCTTTGGGTTATTTATATATATCCACCTCAGGGCCACAATCCCATAAATGTTGGCAACCCCCATGAACTCTTCAACCACAGAGGTGGGGTTAGGAGGGAGGGAAGTCATCGGCTCCTGTCTCCTAAATTTAGCTAAATTCTTCCCTTTCTGACCCCCGAGAAGTTGTTTATTTCTCCGACCTACTTTTCTTTGGAGCCATTCTATCAAAACAAGAAGAAGATGGTAATGGCTAAAATATAGCATATGCATCAAGGATCATTGAATAAGAGCATTATTCATAAATAACCAATAAAATGCAAATCTTATCATTCAAATCACAAAGGTCATTCAATCAAGAACCATTCTTCTAAAACAACTAATTGATGGCAAACCATATCAGGTCAACCCAAAGATTATACACTTCCCCGACACTTGATCTAACACAAAGTCATTCATATAACCCACATACCTTCCCAAACAAATTCACATATTTCGACATGCATGCTTCCCTTCACAACACAATAATGTAAAGAAAGCATGTAACCACTAGGTACACAGATCTTTTACCCCAAATTGTGAGGCTAAAAGCTGAAAATACCCACGAGAAGTGGTAAACCGTGCTTTCCTTTGAGAGAAAAGAGCTCAATTTTTTGAGTTCTTCAAATTGTGAAGTGAGAATGAGTTTTTTGAAGGACTAGTAGTGGAATAAATGGCCTTTATAGATGTGGATAGGTACTCTAAAATTTAATTGAAAGAATCAAGGATAACCTAAAAATGGGTTATTTAGGAGAGAGGGAAAAAGAATAGTATTAGTCTGAACAAAAATAGAAACTTTTGGGGATAAAAGCTTCACAAAATTAATGCACAAGGATGGTGTTGATGTTTTGGTGAAGTACTATTAACACCAACAATCTTAGGGAGTAAAAAAATTGCAGAATTAATGGGATACACATGCTTGTTTTGCCAAAATTTAAGCTCCAAAAATCAGCACTCTTGCCCCATTCGCATGCTGCCACAAGGCAATGCCACAGGTCGTGCCACGTAATAATCTCATGCCGTTTCATCTTACATGAGCTATGCCAACCGGCAGTGAAACACCCCAGACCCATGACCAACTTGCTCAACGCAACTATCGGGTCGGGCCTGAATGCGTTACCATAATCCAGTTGGTCGGATTACTTCAATCCAGCAACGAGAAATATAGTTATACGAAAAAATTTAGAAAATCCAAAATCTAACTTACTATTACATTGAAAGTGTTAATACAAGTATTAAACAAGAGTTTTAACTTAAGTACAGACAAAAGTTCAAAAAGTTTCGGTAAGGATGAGTTTAATTTACATTAATACTTTACATAACTATAACACGTACTAAACCAAAAGATTCTAAGGTTCTCCTAGGATCCTTCCCCAAAAAAGTAAAGGCAACAGTGAACTTCCCTCTAACTACTTAGCTACACCTGTTAGGATTGTGTAAACAAGGATAAGCTTCTTGCTTAGTTAGGTTCCATCGCCAATATTTACCAATTAAATTTAGTGATCACATAAATCCTAGCACATAGTAAAAGAATACAAGTGGGTTATGCCAAGACCCAGTCAAGTTCCTATACGGCTACAGTGACTGATATCATAGTGCCCGAGGGCTATCACGATCAAGAATTTCATATTCGTCAACCACGCTCAATATGTTCAGTTACGAGCTCGCATCAGTAGCAGTTGCTTATGCTAGAATACCAGAAATGCCACGAGTGGTCGATCTAGTTATACAGTCTGGTCAATACTGTTCCCCGTCGATCTAGACCGAACTCCAATTACGCCGGGGACCCCAATAAACACAGACAAGTAACCAAGTAGCATGCAGTTAAATTTGACACGGTAAGATAAAGTACAAGCCGATCATCCACATAAAACATCAGGGTCATTAATCCATTTTGTTTCATAATAATTAAGTATAGTGTAATAAAGTACACACCGTTCTTAATTAGTATGAAATCAAATAATAGGCATGAATAGAATCAAGAGAAAAGTGCTTTTATAACCCTACCTACTTGACATAAGTGCCAATATAACTCTCAGATAATTTTTAGTGCAGAT
>JAULKJ010301996.1:0-11500 GCA_032355405.1 Rubia balearica | reverse complement strand
TCAACAGTGCCTGCCAGTTTTGTTTGTAGAATTTTAGACTTTTAAAATTCTTATTTTTCTATAATCAGCCATTTATATCCAATGATCTAAGATGATCGAAAATAGGTCGAAAGAAGAAAACAAAAATATCTCTCTGTGCTGACTTTTCAGTTAATGTTGGGGATCATGACGATGCACAGGCCCTGGCATCATCACCTTCTCATGATGACCTTTTAATTATTGAGTCATTTGGTTTTAGTCTTCAACAGATTAAGAATCTGCGAGCTCGCTGTAGAGGTCGGGTTTTTTTAACCTATTATGTTCCTTTTAAGTTTATAATTATAGTAAACTCAACTAATGTAAATATGTATGCTCAATTCCTTCTCTTTCTGGAATTCTATTTTCTCGCTTACTATAATTTCATATACTGTTTATATTACTATCATGTGTTCAAATTTTGATTCAAGTAATTACTATGCCTAATCCTTCAGCATTCCTGCTAACTGGGATGTGCTTGCACCAACCTGTCTTCTCAACTAAGGGACGTGTACCCAGGGATTACTTGATGAAGCTAATTTTAAGTTTGATAAAATTATATCATGAGTGAAATTGATATGATGGTCATTGATATTTAATATTATTTTCTCATATACTGTTTATATTACTATGATCTATTCAAATTTTGATTCGAGTAATTACTATGCCGAATCCTTTGGGATTCTTGCTAACGAGAATGTGCTTGCACCAACCTGTCCTCTCAACTAAGGGACTTGTACCCAAGAATTACTTGATGATACTAATCTTATGTTTGATAAAATGATATCACGATTTTAAATTATATGATGTTCACTGATATTTATATTATTTTATCACATGCTGCTTATATTACTATCATGTGTTGTAATTGTGATTAAAGTAATTAATATGCCGATTCCTTCGGGATTCTTACTAACTGGGGTGTACTTGCACCAACCTGTCCTCTTAACTAAGGGACTTGTACCCAGGAATTACTTAATCATACTAATCTTATGTTTGTTAAAATTATATCATGATTTCAATTTTATATGATGTTTACTAATATTTAATATAATTTCATATGCTTACTTTGAGAAAGATACATGATTATTTATTCTTTCTAATTAATGTACTTTATTCAATAGCAAAAAAAAACGTTGAGGGAGACATCTTCACTTAAATGTTTTGCTACAAGGAAATTCAACAGTAAATATTTTAGTAGAAATAGGTCTGAAATTCACTCAACACCGAAGTAGAGTGAAGACTAATCAGCTAATCAAGAAACTATCAATAGAAATTCTGTTGTTAAAAATTAGTTTCTCGTGTATTACATAATCTTACGGCATGCCTGGACCCTGTTAATTATTACAACTTCATAAATTGTGATACAGTTTCTTGAAATATTGTTCATGAAATTGTATGAATAGGTTCTGGTTTGTAGAGGGTTGTTCATCTGAAACTATAAATTTTAAAATAATTATCCCCTCATTAAAATTAGATATCAACAACAATTGGTAAAAAATATTCATAACAAAACAACGAAAGTGATATTTCTTCTAATGACAAAACAATTTAAATAACATATTATCCCGTGCTTGCTTAATAAAGTAAGTAGCACTAAAAAGTTCATCTCATGCAGTTGATCAGCGGCGACTGGCAGGTTTGTATGAGGAATTTTAAACTGTGTTCGTATATCTCTTTATATAGTAAGCCATTTAAATTTAATGGTCTAAGATTATGGAATGCAGGTTCAAAGACGAAAAGTAAGACATCTCTCGATAGTCATTTGTCCGTTATTCGTTGTTGCAAGCAGGGTCTTCTTCTTCTCATGCTCATGTGCCAATAGTGAATTCTGCATTTCTTCATAATAGAAAGGATGGGAAATTACCTTATACCTCTGCAGGTGTGTTTATCTTTGTTTATTATTGTTGTTACATTTTTTTATCAAATCTTTATTCTTTCCTACCTACTCTTGTAACATTATGTTTTAGCGAAGTTTTTGATTATCATCTTCAGCATTATTTAGTAGGTGTCAACTACGGACTCTTTTAGTTGTTATATGTTTTGTACATAACAATAAAAAAGAGAAGATAAATATAGGGCGACAAGACTAAACCGAAGAACTGAAATTGATTGATTCAGCTGCTTAAATCTCCAGAGTTGTCCATTTGTGTCATTCTGTGCAATTGTACTCTGTGTAAAAAGGCCATGTTGTAATCAGTTTCAATGATTTAAGGTAGCATAGTATACACAATGATGCCATAAAAGGCCATGTTGATGAACTATCTGGTTCTTTAGGATATTTGAAAAAGTATTTTTAGATCACAAGGTGGTTCTTTATGGTTAGAAAGACACATAACCCATGCATCAGAAACTTATTTCTTTGCTGCTCTCAAGTATTGGTATATTACGATTTAAGACCTTCCCATCCTGTTCTGGAAGTATAGGTATCTACATGTATACAACAGTATTTAGGTAGGTCTATCATACAAAGAGTACAAAAGAAAAACCTAATGGTTAGAATACAGCCAATAGGAACCATGAGCTAAATCTAGATTGATCCTAAGCCTCCAGCTTGCGATCAGATGATACTCCACCTAATTGTTCAGTAGCTGCCGTTATTGTTTAATAGTATAACTCGGGGCGAGCAGAACCAAGCTTCATGTCATCTCAACGGGCACCAAACATCCATGTTCCCATTTTTCAACAAATAATACAATAGTCCTAGCTGATATAATGATATTAAATGAGTATAGCTCAAATTTGACATACTCAAACCTGATATCAAGGTTCCTGTTAAGGTTGGAGAAGTTTGGCATGAATATGAAGTCACTGTTTAGGAGCTGGAGAGAGTCGATGTAGACTACCATTAAACTGCGACTTCAACTGTAAAAAATAGAGCTTTTAGGTCTTATGTCGACAAAGATAATGAGAACCACAATCCTGAAGATAATGAGGGAAATTTTTTTTAATTCCTAATGGTTCTCCTCAGGCTAAAACTTGAGCTTAGCCCAAAATGCAGCATTCTCATCATGCATTTGCAGCATTCTCATCATATTTACATATCATTGCCAATGGAATGTAGTTACCATTTAATTTACTGAAGATGTATGTAAACACCAGGATCTTAGTCAAAGTCCATCATACTTAGATATCATTCATTTAATGCAGCATTCTCACTTATTCGTATTTATTTGTAGTATATTTTTTAAAAAATTTGTTCAAGTGGACTTAAAAAGATAAAATACAAAAATATTGCTTGGGGAGGTGATATTCCAACCTCTGCTGAAACATTACCTATAGTACCTGATTGTGTTCACTACAAGGAATTTTTTTTAAAGGAGAGTCAAATATGTTTTGTTGTTATGGGTGAGAAATTTACTTGCCGGCTGTGCCGACGCCGGACCAATTAAGGGCTTTTTTTCTTGGCCAAACGTCGCAATCTATCCATTTTAGGAAAAATGTTCGGACCTACAACAATAATCTAGCATTTATAACTTTAAGTGCTGAATTCATTGTTATGAATCTTTTGCACAGCAAGTATATTCAAGTCAAACGCTGAATTCATTGTTATGAATCTTTTGCAGGGTAAAACAACACCGTAAGCAGATCATAGATGCCATTAGCAGCTTGAACCAATCCTTTCCTAAAATGCCAGTCCCAACAACTTTGAATGCTATCTACACTTCCGTTGGTTATATCCTGCCAACCCAAAGCGTAAAAACTATTCCTACATTTCTTTTTCCAATTGCACCTTTTGACCTTTTTTTAGCTCATGTTTCCCGTTGCATTAATTTTTCCCCCTGAAACATAGATGGTAACATCAGAGGTCAAAATATCATTCAGAGACATCGCTCAGTGTTATTACTATATGACTTGCGCGAAATGTTTTCGTTCAACAACTGCCTCTCTAAATTATAAATTCACCTGCAATTTATGCCAAGAGAAACAAGTTGCTCAACCAAGGTTATAAGTCACCCAATTCAGTTCATTATTTTTTCCCGTCTTGCCCTTCATTTATTTAAATACCTAAATAACTAATACATTTCAATGTTATTAATCCTACTTCTGGTAAATCTGTAGGTGTCGTCTTGATGCATATCTTATCGACGATAGTGGCATTATCACTGCAACTTTCTTTGGCCAAGTTGCTAAAAAGTTATTAGGTTTAACAGCAATGGAAGCTATAGATGGATTCACAAAGGTTATGCTCCACATTATTACATCTGAATTACCTTTTATACAAGCATATCATTATTTTACCTTAACCAACTATTTTATAGTACCATTTTAGAAAATTATACGTGCTGGACCATGAATATATATGGATTGCATAACTTTTCATACCCTCCAGGAATACATTGATGCTCGCTATTCAGTGATTGAGAATGTTGAATATGTTGTCCAAATAAAAGTGCCAAGTTAAAGGAAGGTGAAATTAGCCCGAGATACACTGTGTTTAACTTTGCTGAAAAGCCAACTGCACAAGGGCAAAATTCAGGCTTGCAATTGCTAGAAAAGGGTGATGACCTATCAGTTATAGATTACCAGAGTTTGGTATGTGATGTGCCTCCAGAGAACTTGCCCAACCATAACGCTAACACAGCACCTGAGTTGGACATTCAAACACATTTGGCATCAACAGAACAACAAGGTACAGTTCAATTAAATCTCATTTAATGTTTACACAAACTTTTGCTTAGTTTTATATAAAATTATAGTTCATGCTCCTTCAATGACAGGCTCTACAGGTTCTCGACCAACTCGATCAAAGGCAAGAAATAATCTTCTTCCCCAACTTCAAAGTGACAACCTTCAAGTATCAAATGCAGAGGGAAAAAAAGCCAAAGTTAGACCAAGTTACAAGCACCGCAGATGTAAATAGCTTTTGTGTTTTGCTTCAAATGGCATATGAACGTAAGAAATGCTAATCGTAATGTTTTGGGTTCAATCCAGCCACTACTAATTTACTTTGAACATCTCTTTTGCAAACTTGTGAATTAGTGAAAATCATGTAATTAACAGTTTGTTTTCACTGCGCAACTGTTTAAGTTTATAAATGCTACTTATGTTCTTTTATAAAGGCTACAAATGTAAGCATTTTCTTGGCCAACTTCTGATGTGGGAAACTGATTGTCAAATATTTATAACAGTAGTCATTATAATTTGTAATCCAGTTCACCGCGCAATGCGCTGTGACAACTTACTAGTTTACCTAAAAAACAATTAAAATGAAAGTAGTACAGTAGGTCAAGTTTTTGGCTATTCATCATATTTCTCATAACCTACCAATTAGGGCGTATCAAGCTCCGAATTATCGGACTCTGTGATTCCTGCAGCGATGGATGCAAAATCCTTGGCGAAATCGAAACGAGCTCATTCTTTGCATCACAGCAAAAAGCATCACTCTAATTCTAGAGCAACAACCGCTACTAGTGGTAAGAAGGCAGCCGACAAAGAGAAAAAACTCCCTTCGAATTGGGATCGGTTCGATTCAGATGCTGAAGAGTTACCTACCAGGCACGCATCTGATACTGTTGAGCCAAAGAGTAAAGGCGCAGACTTCGCTTACTTGATTTCCGAGGCCAAATCCCAATTGCAACCAAACTCCTCTGCCCATGGTTCCTGCTTTGCTGACGAGGTTCTAAATGGTATACTTTTGCTCACCTGACTCATTATATTAAGCGTTGAATATTTTATAGCAAGCTATTTTGATTGTGTTATGGTTTGATTAACTGATGCACCTGAATTCTGCTAGACCACTATTGTTATTAGTACACCCTCCGCTTGTCAACTTATTTTTATTGCTCATGGAAAGGCCTCTTTCGAATGGAAATGTGAGTATCTAACGTAATATTTGATCATATCTTAGAAATTTAACGGAATATTTGATCATATTGTACATTGGGTTAATATGACTTGGTTGGGAGGGAGTGGAAGATTTCTGCTTCTGTTAAGACTTATTGTATCATTGTGTATGTGGGTGTGAAGGATGGGTAGGTAAACTTATGCCTATGTGTGATCTCTGCAAGGACAATAAATTTGTCAATGATGCATAACAAATTAGAGTTGTCCACTTGAAAAGATAGATATTGGATTCCCCTCAGGATTTTATTTTCTTATTTCTTAAGGTTGGTATCATATATATTTCTACTTTGTGTGCATATACATAGTTGATGGGTATTCTTTCTACTTTTTACTGTTAATTGTTATTCAATTTGCAGTATTGAAATGACCTTTACATATCTTAGGTATCCATCAAGGTCCTGGTCCATTACTTTCTGTTGAAGGGCAACGTCTGAAATCATGGATTTCAGATTACAATTTTCCCTTTGGTGACAAAGAAACTAGTAACCAAGAGGTGATATTTTCTTCCTGTGTAAACATCCCTCACTTTTTATTCTCTCTGGATGTTTAAAGCTTATGGATGAGAAGAATTACACTCAATAACTGACGTGAAATGAAATGAGCTTCTATGGAACAGTGTGTTCTTTTAATCTTCTCTGAAATAAACCTTTTCATGTGCTGAAAAGTATGTTGCACTTTAAGACATGTTATATAGTTATTTTTAGGAACCTGAGTATCTACTATAAACATTTTAAACGATTGGATTTCAGTGAATTTGTTTTCTGGAATAAAGCTCTAATGGTAGCAGCTATACTCTGTTTGATGTTCAACTGAAGTATTTGAAAATTCTAATCCTGTTCCCGTCCCATTAGAAGAGTCATGTTTGTAATACTGTTTTTCGCTTCAGAAACAAGGCTCTTCAATTGGGATGGAGGGAGTATCAGCTTATTAGATTTGGTCGATATTATAGACAAAGTAATTAATCATGCTTCTCTCAGTTCATTATCCTATAATTAAATATCTCTCCATGCTAACCTGACAAGTGACAATTTAGTTAATTTACCCCCCGCTAAAGTGCATATTGAAGAATGACCAATAGATATACGTCACTTTTAAAAGAATAGAGGGCAAGGAACGTTGTTGAAGAGTTTAGAGCTTAGAAGGGATTCTAAGTGACCTTTTAGCAACTTCTTCTACTAACGTTGTTGAAGCATATTTGATTGTTCTCTTTTCACTTATTTACTCGTTACTCTTTCAGGAATCTTTTTTCTCTCTCAATTTACAATCCCTCGCAGAACAACTTTCAAAAGCAAGTTTAGTGGAAAGGCTTTTTATTGAACCAGATGTATTTCCTCCGGAGTTGGTGTGTATAGTTACTCCTGTCAACTTTCTTAATTAACTATTTGCTACTGTTTTTTTGTATATCAAGGTCTTGAAAGGTTGGCCCAGTATATATTGCTTACGGGTCAAAAGTCTTTTCTTCAGTTTGTGAAGTAAAATTTTTCTTTTTTTGCACAAAGATAACTTTCTTTTATAGTTTCTTAAAATACTTCTATTTTCATCAAGGTTGTCATGGCGTCGCCTTGGTGTCCTGTCACCGGTGCCGTGGTGATATGGCAGTGCACCAGTCCCCCAGGACCCTCATGCCGTGACAACCTTGATTAGAATTGTGATGTATATTCACTTTTGTTGCATTTGTTGATAGTTGATATCTTATGAATATACAAAGCTACTAGGCACTAGCGTAGCAGCTGATGTAATTACTTGTACCTTTTGACTGGTGTTGTGAATGATATGTTGGCGTAGTCTGTACATGGTGGTGAATGATATCTCTGGATTTGAATAATTAGTTGTACAAGATAATCTGAACTTAATTAATGTGTGTCAGTTGGCTCAATCAAATTTTTTACTTCTTTTCCAGAAGAAGTTCTGCATATGCTCTTCAGCTCTGGTGGTTACATTCTTCAGTTAGTACTTTTGTGTTGTTTACTTTATATAGCTTAGAAGCAGTTAGTTGACATTGGTAACTCAGGGAAAATCTCTTAGTATTTGAAGATGGCAGGTATTCAACATGACTCAGTAGTCTTAAGTTTTCAGCCTCCTGTTGTTTATAACTTGTATTGGCGTGAAATATTTTATAAAGTGGAGACTGTATGCGCTGAGATGCTGTTTGCTTTCAAATTCAGTGTCTTATATAGTTATGTACATCTATGGCAGCTGTCTGAATATGAAGGGCAAGATGAGAAGTACTGTAATCGAGCTGAAGCCACATTGAAAACTGATGCTACTGAAACTGCTTTAGACAGACAAGCTTCCAATAGTATTTCTAACGAAAACGTAAACACCTTTGTAGCTTTGGAAAACAGTTCATCTGTCTCCAGCGCGAGCAGAAGCATCTCTGCCCCAACTTCTGTAAACCAGCCTGCTGATGACTTTTCGCACAGTGGGAGTACTGTAGAAAAGCTGTGTCCAGATATCCAGACCGGTTCTGTTACTAAAAGACCATCAAGGTTTGAGGCAACTGCTGCAGAGTCAGAGCTTGACATGCTTCTGGATTCATTTAATAAAACCAATTTCTGTGACTCCACAAGAGTGACAGAGAGGTTGAGTTATACATCTTCAAAAACACAGGCTTCAGTCTTGGTGCAAGATTGGAGGAAAGGCCCTCATTCAGCAAACATGGGAGATATGAACTCAAGCCTTGATAATAGTCTTGATGACCTACTGAAAGAAACCTCCAATCTGACCACCTCAACGAGAGCAAAAGGAGCATCACTCGGAAAAGATCTGGAGAAAGGGTCCGATTTGAGAAATTCGGGCAGTTTAAGCACCGGCCTGGACGAGAGTCTTGATGATCTACTTAAAGAAACTTCAAACCGGACTATGCCGACTAGTGCAAAAGGAGAACCAGTACAAGAGGTAAATGTTGTAACCAGTGGTACTGAAACCTCTACTACCCATTCTAGTTTGAAGTCTAAAATTCAGGATGATTTCGATTCATGGTTCGATTCAATGTAGTTGCTCTAGAGACATAAAACTGTACTTCCTGACCACGTAGGTCTAATTAGCATGTACATTCTCTATTGACATGGTAATACTGCAACTGGGATAACATAATAGTTTTTTTTGTCAAACGTTTAATTTAGAATTGCTTACAGAGGATGCTCACATGGCGTGTTGTTGTGTCGGAGTGTTTTTTTTCCTTCAAAATTTGTCCCTTCAAATAAAAGATAAGCATTCGGAAAAATCGTCTTTCCAAACGGTCATAGAAAGTTAGGGGTTAATTAGAATAATAAAAATGTATTAAAATTTTATTATGCAACGTACAATAGATATAAGTTTATGACATGATTAATGCAACATAAAAATTTCATCTTCATTTGCAGTTAAAATGTTGATCTTTCCCTGACTTATTGCTCTGTTTGGCAAAGTTGTGCTTATAAGCAAAGCTGGCTTATTTTGAA
This sequence comes from Rubia balearica, assembly GCA_032355405.1. Lineage (NCBI taxonomy): Eukaryota > Viridiplantae > Streptophyta > Magnoliopsida > Gentianales > Rubiaceae > Rubia > Rubia balearica. Next base: position 2,195 of record JAULKJ010301996.1, on the reverse strand, counting down.
AGTAGGGGGAGATCAGCTTCTGCTTTCCTCCAAAAATAGATTCTACTTTCAAAATAAGCTTTTTTTTTTGTATTTTACCAAACTAAAAAGTGCTTTGGTTCAAAGCACAGCTGTTTAAAAGCTCTGCCAAACAGAGCCATAGAAAGATCGTTTTTCATGAGATAGACTCTGAAATAATTATGATAAAGTCTAATTTTTGGGAGTTATAGCTTTAGTTGTATCTTTGGTATGTCAATGCCCAAACTATAGCTTAAATTTTATTTTTTATTTATGTGTAAAAAATTCTTAAAAATTAGTAACTTAAAAAATAGAGTATATCTTAAAATGAATCCAACAACATATAACATGATAATAGTCATACGTATAGAATAATAGAAGTTAATGGTCGAACTTAACTAAGTTGGACTTGCAAAAGTCAAATTAAACAATATGAAGTGGGGCGAATGGAGTATATAATAAATAAATTTTCCAACCCTACTTTACATAAGGGTCAATATAACATTTTGATAACTGAAAGTGCAAATATAACCCTCTATAGTTAGTGTAAGTGCAAATGTACCCATTCCGGCAGATTTGGGCCGAAATTGGGTGAAAAGTCAATTTTACCCCTCTGAAAAAAACAAAAACAAAAAATGAATTTACTATTATACCCCCTCATTCTCATTCTCCTAAATTATAACCCTAATTTCTTCTTCCTTGGTCGCCGTTGAACACTTTCCACCATCTCCTCTCTCTTTCTCACCTAACCGCTTATCCGACTTCTTCTTACGTTGGAGTCACCGTGACCCTACCCAATCCATTTTTTCCAACTTTTCAAACCACCAATCCAGCTTCATGACCTACCAAGCATCGTGGTTAAGGTGGGTGGGGGGTGGTGGATGTTGGCGGGGGCGGGAGTAGCGAGGGTTCGGCTGGTGGGAGTGGCGAGGGCTGGGTTGGCAGGTAGTGATGGGGGCGGGGATGGCAGCGAGAGTGGCGAGTGCTAGGCTGAGAGTGGTGGGTAGTGGGTGGTGGCAATCGTGGTGATGAGGGTGGTGGGTGGTAGCAGGGGTAGGAGTGGCGAGGGCTGGACGTGTCTTCGCTGATTAGGAGAGAATGTTGATAAAGGTTGGGTGAGTCTTCGTCGGAATGAATGGAGCGGCGGAGGTGGGCTGGGATCGCTGGCACTAGGGTTTTCGGTGGGGGCTGGGTTGGGATCTCCGGTGGTGGGGTTGCCTTGGGATTGTCGGCGCCAGGTTTTCAGTGGTGGGGGTTGAGTTAGGATCGCCAGCGGTGGGGTTTCAGAGGTGGGGGCTGGGTTAGGATCGCTTATGGCAGAGCTGGGAATTCAGGGTGGTGGCGGAGTGGCACCGGAATGAATGAGGCGGCGGCGGAGCAATGGTGGTTGTGGCGGTGCAGCGCCAGAGGTAGTGGGACAGTAGTGGTGGTGGTGGAACAGTAATTTTTGTATTTTAGTCATTTTCATTCGATCAATGGTTGGAAATGGCAAGTTAATGTCGGAATATACTCCTGAGGGTTATATTAGCACTCTCATTAAGTTTTTAGGGTTGTTTTTGCGCTAAAAATTACCTGAGGGTTATATTGGCATTTACTCAAGTAGGTAGAGTGCTATTGGTATATGAGATGGTCTCCAGTGAGGCAAGCTAAACTTTAGGCAAGATCCTTTATGCAATTCTAACTTTATTCTAGCTCCAGGGACTGATATCTATATATAATACTTTTACAGGGACCTATCTCTAAAATTTTCCTAAGGACTTTTGGTCCAATATTTTCCCATCATTTCCCGCTGGCTGCAATCTGCAAAAAAAATTCATGAAAAAAAGCAAAAAATCAATATGATCATCGAAGTGAAAATTATAAACATCAGTTACAACTAGCAAAACATCAATGAAAAATAATAAAACATCAAATAAAAAATTGTAGCAAAAAATATATAAAAATCAAATAAAAATCAACAAAAAATTGAAAAATTATTGACTATGACTAACAAAACATCAAATGAAAATCATGAACATTATAAATTGAAAATTATAAAAATATCGACAAATTTTAAATTATCAATTTTTAAAAAAACCTACAAACATTAACATTTATCACCCAAAAGCTAAAAACATCAAAGGATATATACCAATATAACCCTACCTACTTGACATAAGTGCCAATATAACCCTCAGATAATTTTTAGTGCAGATATA